>JAOEHY010030449.1:27409-67596 GCA_025447955.1 Psilopsiagon aurifrons | reverse complement strand
GCTGGCTGTCACCAAGCACCTTGTTGTTCTTCATGTGCCTCAGCATGCCTTCCAGGAGAATCTGCTCCAAGATCTTGGTAGGCACAGAGATGAGGGTGACTGGTCTCTAATATGCAAATATGGCAGCAGACAGTTTTTAACTAAACGCTTCTTCATGGCGATGAAGGCACTTCAAAGAGACTTCAGATTCTTCTCTGCTGCTCATTTGTCAGTATTTACCACAGGGTTTGTTTCCCAATTCTCTCTGCTTTTTGGCTGGTAGCAAGAGATGCCTTCTCAGTTGTTGTGCTCGTTCCAGTGGTTAAAGAAGTCCAGGCACGTGGCTTTTTCTGGAACACAGTTTATATGTTTAAACCAGTGAAGGCTTATAAATAACTTTCAGTTCATTTGTTAAAGGACATCATGTGCAATTAATAATATGGTTGCTGAGTCTGAGATGAGCAAAAGGGTGAAATCAAATCTTGTCTCCTGTTAGAAAACAGTTGTCTGTGATAATGGTACACTAATGATCATCAAATATATTGCTCTAGTTTATCTGCTTGACTGCATTAGCAGGTGTTGTTAGCTGTTACTGCTTATACATTATGAATGGGTATTGAGGGACTGTAACTTAAGAGCTGTTTTTCATGCCTGGATCAGCCTGCCTCTCTATCTCAAATATTAGTGAGTGGAAGATGGTCTGTATCTTTTTAGAGCTGGTGTGTTCTCAGGACCATGTATTCTCAGGTGCATTTATCATAGAATGGTTTGGGCTGGAAAAGACCTTAAAGATCATATAGTTCAAACCTCTCACCCTGCTATGGGCAGGGGCACCTCACACTCTAGACCGTGTCTCCAAAGCCTTGTCCAACCTGGCCTTGAACACTGCGAGGGATGGGGCATTCGCAGCTTCCTTGGGCAACCTGTTCCAGTGCCTCACCACCCTTACAGTAAAGAACTTCTTCCTTATATCCAACCTAAATCTCCCCTGTTTAAGTTTGAACACACTGCCCCTTGTCTTATTGCTACAGTCCCTAATGAAGAGTCCCTCTCCAGCATCCTTGTAGGCCCCCTACAAATGCTGGAAGCTGCTCTGAGGTCTCCACGCAGCTTCTCCAGACTGAACAGCCCCAACTTTCTCAGCCTGTCTTCGTATCATCTTGCAGCCAGATGGTCTTGTATGTTCTTTGCTTCTCTGTTCTTTCCTCCAGAATACCCATGACAAAGAGGCTATGAAGTGCCTTATACTGGATCCAGTTTTACCAGCATAGGTGAATTCTGCACCTCTTCTGCTAGAGGAGAGCCCTGCAACCCTGCTCTTGGGTTTCATATTATGGCTCAGTTCAGTTTCACTGTTAACAGCTTGTATTGTAAGGGATTTAGACAGTGTGCAACATCCAGCTATCAGGGTTCTGATAGCAGAGAGATTCTGCTAGGTGTATCTCATCCTTGTCTTGATCAGATTCATTGAAGGGTCGTGTTCTTTTTCCAGTCAGAGCCCCTGCTCGCTGAGAGGAACTAAATCTTGTCCCCAAGTCCTTGATGAGACAGATCTCTCACCTATTTGTGTTGGCAACTGTCCTGTGTTCAGAACATTTAGCAGGTAGAAAAATAGCACTAGTACTAATAAAATTGTGAAAGAAGGTGGTGAAAAAAGTTGGCAATCTGGTTTTGTCTGCTCTTGGTTTAAGCTGACTGAAAGGCACCTGGAAAAAAGACAGAGACAAATTACATCACTGAATTTATTTGCAGGTATAAGAATTTGCAAGATCAGACCCTGCAGCGATACTCACTCGATGCTAGACCCTTTTTTTGTTCAGTCCATACTTGACGTATATAAATTCAGTGGCCTGACTGTTTATCTTAGTTATTAAACTTTTGTTGTTGTTTTCTATAGGCTTTATTTTATGTTTCCCTGTGTACTTGCTTGTGATTAGTGCTTGAAGTAATGAAAATGTTAAAAAATAATTTAACAGTTCTTTGAACTGAAGGCAGAAGGGATGGAAAGAATGGAAAAGAATGGATATCATCCTGAGCTGGTGAAGTTGTTCCAAATCCCACTGTTTGGGGTATAACAATTTGTTTTCGGGAGGGAGGGATATTCTGAGTTGATGCAGAAATTCTGTACCCATTCTGAACACTGAAAAAGCTCAGGGAGCATTGACAGCTTTTTGTATCTCCTGTTCCTGCTGGTCTGTCTTAGACTTGGACTTGAGCTTTCATGTCAACATTTGGTTTCAATCTCCCCTAAATTAGCAATGGCAGCCTACTCTGGAGCACATGAATATTTGTTTGGGGAAAGGAAAGCTGCACCATTAGCAGGAGGTTTGGAATAAAATGTTCATTTTGGGTTTTGTTTACAAGTGATCACGATTTGGATTTAGTGGTGAATAATGCTAAGTGGAGGAATAAGACTGGTAAAAAGCAGTGTAATAATATGTCTGTAGAGCACTTTGAAGATGAAAAGCTCTATATACTGTAAACATTATTACTAGTACAGCTTAATCTGTGTGGAATAATTAATCTAGCGTAAGTAAAATGTAGATTTCTTTTTTAATGTACAATATAGTATTTCAGAAGTCTAATGCACCTATGTATTTAGTTTCACATTGTAACATAAGGAGTTCATCCTCCTATATTTTTTTAATATCTGTATGTTGCAATGATTTACTTTGTTGTTAGTTTCCAAACATACAGACAGTCCTAATCCAGAACAACCTGTCCTGAGTGTGAAATGTCTGGGCTGGGAGGGAAAAAATAGGTGTTTTTAAAAGGATGATCTAAAAATACTGAGTGATGAGAAATAGGTACCTGTCAGACATGGAAATGTTTGTGGGGCAGTTGGCCTTCTGAAGCTCATGCTGTGGCTTTGGAGAAGCCTGAATTTAGTTGCAGAGCCACGCAGGTGCCAGATTGTGCTGGGAAGGGAACACCTGCCAGGCTGCTGCAGATAACTCAGCACCTCAGAGGCATTTTCCCAGGCTCCCAGATGAATGGTCCCAAATAGTCGTGGGAGAGGGCTTCCCATTGCTCCACGGTGTACCACAGCCTCTTCTTGGCAGCCTTCTGGAAGTGCAAGTCAGCTTGGCTTGTGACTGCTTTTGAAAACAAGTGTTGCTGGATAGTCTTACAGTAAAGAGTTAGTGTATGACACTTCCTCTCAGTGTCGTGGGACTATGAAATACAACAGGCATGGCAAATTACCATTCCCTTAAAAGGCATCACTCACTGAAACTGAAATCTGGCTTTTCTAGAACCAGTTTTAGTTAGTCACATGTTTGGTTTCAAGCTCTATTTTGTTGGGTTTGGAGGTTTTTTATTGTCTTGGTGTTCTGTTTTATTGTTGTTTGTTTTTCGGAATCTGCGTCTGGTCATTTAGGTGCACAGTTTTGAAGTAAGGAAAACAGAACTCCAAATCACTAACATCCAGTTTTATTTCTGCTTCTGTATTGGTAATCTACATTGAATGATGTGCCGAAAATTGAAGACTGGGCCATCTGGGTTTGCTGAGCCTGAGATCTGTGAACGTTCTTACTACATTACTGACTGCAAAACACTGCATGTAGCTTAAGGTTAAAATGTCTATGCTGTGTATAAAAAGGATTTAGTGATGGATCATTTGGTACATATCAGCTGGTCTCTTCTTCGGGTATCATGAACAGCAGCTTTTGCTCCTTGCTGAGTATACAGTGATTGTCTTCCCTGGAGCCTAATCCACAGCTTGCCCAAAGCCAACATTAGTTTATGCTGGTATATAAACAGTGTTGATGGTGGACAAGTCTGGAACTGAGAACAGACGTAGTCTTATGCTGAGTAACTGTGTAGAAAGTTCAGAAAGCTGCAATTTGCATGAGGTTGTCAGATGAGAAGGTTTTCTTGTGGGGTCTATTTTTTAGTTTCTTATTTCATGAAGCAGAATGGTTAATCAGATCATATATTTCTCTTGAAGGAAGCAGAAAGAGGATATCACAGTTTTTATAGTTCTGCAGTAACTGGCAACTTTAAAACTAGGGAAGTTCTGCAAGCTCCAGCTGACTATGGATTAGATCAGATGTCACATACAAGAGGCTTTCATAACATTTGATGAGTGTAGCTGGGTGATACTTCAAGATACTAGTATCTTGAATGCATCTTAAAACTTTCTCACAGTTAGCAGTAAGTAACAGCAAATCATCTGTTCAGGCTTTTCCAGCAAAGTCAAGTAATAAATAGCCATGGAAACAAATTATTTTCTAGTGTTAGTCCCTCTGGGCCAAGCTTATTGGCTCAGGTGCAGCTCCCTGGGAAGGCTTTATAAGACTTCAGACTTGAGCTGACGCTGCAAAAGCAGTGTAGAGGTGTCTCAGTCTCTTACATAAGTAGGAATTTGGTTAGATTTGAGGTAGATGTTCTATTCCAGAGAACTGTAGTGAGCTGAGTCAAGGGCTTTAAGAGGAATCTGAAACTTTGTTCAGGTCGTTAGTCAATTAGATGTGATTAAACACTCAACCTCTCAGGAAATACCAAGGTAGCAAGAAAAATAAATAGATATACTTGTCACTGATTCACACAATAATTTCAGGAATGAATTGTGATGCTTTTCACTTGAAACACCACAGATTCACTTTTTCATTTTAAGTTCCTTGCAAGGAAAACACATTTGGAATATCCTAGACAAATGGAGGTGGAAAGACTTGTAGTATTTACTCTTTATATATAATGTTTGAAGATATATATATAATGTTTTAAGATTTGTTTTCAAAGTTGTACTTTTAGCAGTTTTACTCTTTCAGCATTACTGAGGGTCACGTTGGAAGATGCTGTTATCACACTAATAACTTATTTATGTATTCTTTGATTTGGCTCACCCTACAGACAATGTTAAAGAATCATGGATGCCAAACAGGAAATAGCTAAAAGTCATTTTCTTTAATTGTGCTCGTAAATATACAGTTAATAAAGCTTGTGGATTACATCCAAATTTTTATCCAGTGCTCATCATTTTTAAAGGACGGTTCAACTTGTCACATCTTGACTTGATCTCGAAAGGGAAGTCAAAGTTTAGATGTCTTCCTGAGGGGAAAGAAAAAAGATGGCTGATAAATTTCAAAGGGATTCTTGTGATCAATAGCTGTAGTTCTTAATGAGGGGTGATGCTGAATAGTGCTTGATGGTGAGCTCTAGGAGGTCTTGTAGGATTATTGTAGCCTGTGCAGGAGAGGACATGCAATTTTGGGCTTATACTTAGAAATAAGGCATGCTTTGGTGCTACCTAAGTAGAAATTGATGCTGGGACAAGCAGGCTTTCCTTCTTTTTAAAAGGTTAGATTAGAACAACAGCAGTAGCACTTAGTTTTCTAACTTTTTCTGTGGTAATTGCACATAGGGTATCTGATTGTCTTGGAAGCAGAAATAATTTAAGTCTTGCAAAACCCATCAGAGTTAGGAGAAATAACACAAACCCTCTTCTGCACATTCATTTTAGTGAGGCATCCAGAAAGATTATGGAGGAGGAGTCACAGATGCTAACTTCTTAGAGTTTCAGTGGGAGTTAGGTTGCTAAATACCTTTGTGAATTAAGTCCTAACTGATTTACTCAGGGTCATTTGCGAATTTAAGTAGAACAGAAGTAAAAGCTGATTTCCTTTAGCTGTAGCCTAATAGTCTCTTTGATGCAATGTAACCCTTTCTGTCCTTTTCTTACGGTACATGTGTCGTTCTCAGGAGCAGAAACTGAAGAAGCCTCTGTGTTTCAGGTCTCTGCGGGATCAGCCAGGCTAGCTCTGTCTGCTTCTAGATACTGAGGAGTTTAAATGTTTGCATCTCTCGATTCAATGGAATTGTAGATAATTAAGATATTTCATATTTTTGAGGGACTTTTGTCTATCAGGTTTGAGTATGTCACCATTCTCTAGAAGGCAGTTAGTAAATGGTCATCTGTAGTGTTCATGTAGAATATGTATGAGAACCTCATAGTGAATAGGACTCTATTGGACTAGTGATCATGACATATTAAGGAGATGGCTTCGCTGATCAATTAATTGATGTTAATTTATTTCTGTGATTGGATATGAGAACCTTGGAGGTTAGTAATGTTTTAAAATGTGTCCTTTGTTTCAGATACTGATTTCTTGATACTTAAGAATAAGCAGTTTCTTTAAAAAATCATCTTTTAAACTTACATTTTCTTTGTATTCATGAGCTGCTGCTTTCTCTCAATCCTCCCTTTGCAGATGTGCAACACTTTGAGACCAGAATGCACAAGATACCCTTACACTTATTATTATCCCTTTGGTTTATGTTGCAGCCAACAGTTTGCACATTACTGCCTACTTTATGAAGAGATGGGTTAATCTCCGTTGTGCTGTAGGGAAACATTATCGTGGTAAGAAATCAGTTTCTTATACTTAGAATTCTGCATTTCTAAGAGAAAAAAGGAACATAAACTAATACTTTGTCAGAGTTTGGTCTCCTGAATTGAAATATCATTCAGAGCTTGTTTTTGATTGGATTTTTTTCGGGGGATGTTTCCTCCAAAAAAATAATAAAGAAGTTTTTTAACATATGATGGCTTTTTTTTTTTGAAGCTTGATTTTAAATTTGTGCATGCCTTGCCCCAGGGTGATCAACTAAGCCACACCAAATTCTGTAAGTATGATGAGACTCAGCACTTTACTGAGTCTCTGCAGGGTGAATCAACCAGAGGCTGCAGTATGAATCACTTCATTATTGCTCGAGTGTCTTGTGACATCAACTGTACCATACAAGTGAATACAAGAAAAGGCTTTCATTCACCTCAGTGCTATAAAACCTTTACTCAGGTGATGTCATTGGACCAGATTTTTACTTCATGTTTTCTCAAGTCAGGATGCTCTGTAAGGAAGCGATGTCAGTCCTGTCCTGCCACCAGCAATAAGAAGGACCTATAACAATCACTGCCCTGTGTGCTGACCTTTGGATTAAAAAAAAAAAAAGGCAAAATTAGTCAGGTGCCCTAAAAAATAGTGAATACTTCATGGATGTTTTGAAAGAATTTCTGATTTATCTAGGTAGGACTTCATTGTATTCATGAAGTTCAAAACTCTCTTCAAATGCCAGCAACTTGTTTTCTAAGTCCTATTGGCTGAAGTGATTGGAGAGTGATTTTAAAGTATTTCCTCAAATTTCTTCTCCCAACTTCCTGATCAAATCTAGTGAATACCCAAAGACACTTCATTTTCTTAGCCAGGAAGTGAGATTGTTATAAAATGTAACAATAAAAATGCCCAAACAGGAATGAGCTTGCCCTACAAGTGCTGCCAAAAAGAGAGGCTCTGATGCTGCCAGTCAAAACTTTGCTTCCGTATGAAGTTCCTAACAGGAAAGGAACTTTATTTTGCTGTGTTTCTCTCTCAATAAGTAGAAAAATAAGCACAAATCCTATAAATAAATAATTTGGCACCAGTGTTTTTCTTTCTGTAAGATAATACCTAGTCCTTCTCAAGCAAAACCCAGATGTTGAGCCTAATAGAAGAATCCTGCATACTTTAATTGGCGATGCTCACTCAGTATCTAAGGTAAACTTACCTATAGGGCTGTTAATGGAATCACATGTAATAAGTTCAGTCCTTGCAACAGTTACCGCCTTTATTTTCGTAGCCCACTTGGAGGATGTCCATGGACTGCTTGCAGTTTGAAAGCCATTATACTAGACCTCTGCAGGTGGCTTTTCAGGTCTTGAGGATACAAGCAGAGATAGAATAGTCTTGGACAGAGTTTTACTAACAGAGTTGGTATTTCTGAAAGGATTACGAAAGGCTTATGTTCATCATCAAGTTATAGTAGCTTAACAAGCTGTTGTGCCATATGGATGCATCTCAGGTCTCTGTGTGAGCTCTTTCAGCCAGTGGCAAACCTGTTTCAGCATCCCCATCTTTCATTGTAATGACTCAAGAAAAGTCACTGCTGGTACACACTAAGAAGGGTTTGTCAGATACTAATGGAGATAAGCTGTTGGTGGAGAAGCACTAACTACCAAGAAGGAGAAAAATGACTGCTGCTGCTGAACCCATGACAGCCTTGTGGAGAGGCAGGCACCTGTATGGATGAGCTGATCATCATTGGCACATCAAGCCTATACTCAATGTGTTCTGAGGAGATATTCCATCAAAGAAATTAGGTCAACCTTATGTTTTTTTTCTGTATGACTCATCTCTTTCTTATCCCAGAAAATAGGGAGTTATGGCTTGGTTTTGAAAGATAACAAACTTCAACAGTTAGTAGCTCTCCTTTTGTAAAATCAAACCAAAAGCCAACAGCAAAAAAATCTGAGCTGAAAATATGAAGATAGTAATCTGGAAATAATCTAATAAAGTAACAAATTACCCAGCTATGCTCTCTTCATAGCATTGCTAGGTACTGAATAAAGTTTTATCTGGTCTGTTTTGAGAACCCTTCAATTTTTGATCCTTTGTAACCAGAAGCTTTGTTGTTTTCAAAACAAACCATGTGATCTTGAGTAAAATCTGTAATTCAGTAGCAGTTAACCAATTTGTTTAATGAGTTCAACATTCACTGGAGTCAGAGTTTGAAGCACTTAGCCTTACACTGAGGTTTTATGCCAAATGCTGGCTGAATATGTTGTGCTGTATTCCAAACATAATTTACAGCTTTTGTGAGGAAAGGACTCATCACCAGAAGAACACAAAAGAAATCACTGTTAAGTGCTTTGTCTGTTGGTTCTGTCTGGTGTATTTGTCCAGGGGTGCAGGTGGAGTAATTTGCAGCCATGACCGTCCTCTTGGGAACTAAACTTACTCTGACTTACCGATTTCTATATTTTATTTGTAATGGTTTAAAAAAACAAAGCAAAAGGAGGGATGAGATGCTGATGAGAGTAGGTAAGAAACTACTGGACTGCATAAAGTGGGTTATTGTGCACTTTAAAACCTCAATTACTCTGTTTACTAAAATAACTTCTATGTATGTTGATAGTATGTATGGTTTTGAATATGGCTATAATTTTTGTAATCTTCTTTTCAATTCTCTTTTTATAGACCTGCGTGTGTTTCCAGATAGATTTATAGTGTGTATCAGTAAACTTGACTCTAATCCAAGTGACTGGACATGTGACAATGATGTATCGGTATGTACAGATCTGTTCTATAAATTTTCCAGTTTATAGCAGTAAGATGAATTTTTATAGGTAGATGGTGATATTCACGTAGTTGTGACTGTCATCTTGAAACCAGAAAAGTCAAATTAATGGTTGGGCTGAAGTATTCAAAAGGACATCCTGAAGTGAGCTCAAAGCAGACAAATACAGGAATTTTCGAAGTTCAACGTTTTATGAGCCAGATAAGGCTCAGAGAAAAAGATGATGTATTTAAGAAGCTAGGTGTGATTTTAGCTCCTTGATTTAAGAATCTGTTTTATCTCTGTATTTTGTCCTTGTAACTTTTTACTTTCCAAAATTATAATGGGCAGGTTTTAATGTCCAGGGGTCTCTTATATGTTCTCTTAGCACTTGTTCTGCAAAAGAGCTCAAACAGTTCAAAGCTAGCCCTGCTGGGGAAGAAAAATCCCTAAACGTTTATGGGGAAAAAGGCACTGGTGTGTGCTTAAATACCATAAATAATTCTACTTGAATATTTCATCCTGAAAGCTTGATCAGGGTCAAAGGCTTATGATTTTTATGCAGCAGTTAACTGCTGATTGTCTCAGGGGTGCTCATACTGACCCAGGTGGCCGGCTGTAGGGCAGGCAGTCTCTGCTGTGCTCGCAGCAAGAGTCAGAATTACATGCTGTGAGCTATGTGTATTTTAGTAGTTTATCTTAAATGTATTAAAGTATATTTGACCCTTGAAAATAAAAGTTTTTCTTCTGCCCTTCAACTTAGTATTTTTTTAATATCAAGCAGGGTGGTTTTATTTATTATACTAAATGCAGATTTTATAATCTTGATTCCTAGATTAGTAAGTATCCTTAAATGTCAGAGGACCCAGCAAATGTTTTTCTCTCTCTCAGAACATATCAAACTTCTTTAGAAGTACTTTCCCATTTTGGAAGTTATTACTCTCTCAGTATTGTCTTGAAAACTACTTTGATGCTTTTAAGTAGAAAATCCTGCTTCTGCTTTTTGACTGAGAAATAATTATCTTTTTTTCTCTTGCCTAATATCTCTTATGAGATATCCAGTTTCCCCGTTTGGTGGTTTTAATATTTCCATCAAATAAAAGAGGAGATGTTTTCTTTAGTTTCTTTCATATGATGCTAAGACAGTAAGGAGAGCATAAATGAAAAAGATGCTGTTATATACTTCAGCTTGGCTATTTCAAAAATTGAGCTTGATCTCTATGGGAACTCCTTGTTGTTTAAAAAGGGACTTTAAACACCCTTATATTAAGAAAAAGATATTAGTGGGGTGGTAACCTCAACAACAATGAAGTCTTGGGAGTTTGTTTTACTTACAAGTGCAATATGTATGCACAGAACTGCTGAAACAGTTGGTGTAGTAACTTGGTAGGAGAAAATGAAGTTATCCCTGAGCCATCTTCTTTTATGTGAAGAAGTAACAGATGTGGACGGCCCCTCCACAAATGTTTTGGAGTATCTTTTTAATTCCTACCACTCTAACTTAAAGGACTCACTTCAGACTGTTTTGTTGATCCAGAATTTCTATGGCATATTAGTACTGGATTTGTCATATAACTCCAGTTGAGTACTTTGCTAAACTGGGGGAGTGTTTAATTGCCACTGAGAGGTCATTCCAAGTTTTTGGCACTCCACGAGTAAGGGCTAAGGGCCTGCATTTTGCATGTGGCCTTTTCTCTATGCAGTTTAGCAGTGAGTATGCTTGAACTCTAAACTAGACCACAAAAGACCACCCAGAAGACCTTTCCGTTGATATACTCCAGTGTATTCTGTCATGGGCTAAAAATGAGGCATATGTTTTGTTTTCCTCTGTATGTTGTTTGGGTTTGAATAATTTCATAATGTTGCATGCAAGTTCTTTTAAGCATTTAATCAGCTCACACCCTTGGTTTTGAGGGTCTGTCTATGTTTTATAAAAGTAGTTGAGTATATGTTAATGGAGACTTTATCAGTTTTCAGTGTTGCTGGATGTCACTGCGATTGACTTGGTCAAGACTTAACAATCCCCCCCCTCCCCCCTTTTAAGCTGCTTTTATGCTGGTTTATGGTTTGGGTCAAGCTTTCATTCCTGAGCTCTATCAAGACAAGTCAGCCTCAATGCCGTGCTTTCCCATTACTTGGAATCAGTTTTATGTCGGCCTGATACATACTTATTTCATTCACTGCAAGTCTTTTCCTTCAGCACTTTATTCTTTGCCGTTTCAGTGCCTTTTAGGCTATTCTCTGTATCTTTGAAATAGACTCTGCTTAAACCAAGAGTTTCAAGGGATGTAGCCAGATATTAAATGAAATTCTTATGTCCTGCTTCTTAGCAAAGATCATAAGTAGTTTGCTTTTGAGGTATTCACAAGCACAGCTCTTAGCATCAATTGCTGAGATAAACAATTTGAAGCCTTGTGTGATGCATCTTGTAAGACCACAGAAAAGGTAGATTAGGCAGTCTGTCAAATTAGCATTAAGCATGAACTAATAAATTCTAAGGAGCAGAGCTGAAATAAAATAGAAGAAAATATTGATATGTAATTTTCTACTTTCTAGAATCTATTTAGAAATAGATTAGAGTGTTTCTGTGGTCATATCTAAAAATCAGGTTGTAATAGTATTCCTGCCGGCAGTAATTTTGGAGGAAGGGAAATCTGCCTTAAAAAAACAATACAGCAAGGTATTGAAAATACGTAGATAAATTGTAAGTCTCAAGGAAAAGATGGAAGAATAGTCTGGGTGATTAATGACAAGTTTAAACATAAACCCATTGTTTCCTGTTTTGCCAAACTATGTTTGTAATCTTGAATAGTTTTATCTTTAAAAAGGCAGTTTTGGGAACATGGCAAAAGGGGAAACCCAGGAAAATATATAAGAGCTCCGGAGAGATTAGCCATCTTTGTCAATGACGACATTTTCTTGATTATTATTATGTAAAGAGCTAAAATGGAAAATTGGAAATGGGTTATCTGAAGAAGCAGTGGAAATGGAAATGGGTGGAAGGCTTATTGGAGGCTTGTGAGCATTTAAAAATGTGCCAACAATGGAGTATTCATTGATAACCACATCGCTTTATGCAGGAATTTGTGAGAGGAAGCAGTTATAGGGAAAGCACGAAGGACGTTAAGCTAATGATGATATTCAAGTGAAAATTTGAAATTACTGTTCATGTGAGATCAGAAAAAAAGAAGTGGGGTGTAGGAGCTCCTGTCTCGATTAAAAAGATCTCAGGGTTTCCACTGAGCCTTGCTATTATGGAAAATAGTATACAAAAATAAAGGTTATTTTCCAAACAGAATAGTGCTCTTAAAAAAACCAACCAAACAAAAAACCCCACATAGTTACACAAGGAGAAAAGTGCTAGCGTTATGCCCAGTGCTGTTTAAATCCCCAACAGACCATTTCATCTTCATAAGTGTCTGACTTCATAATCTGTGTCATTGTAACATACTTCAAGTACATTAGAGAATTCTTTCTTATAACTTCGAAGAGCATAAATGTCATGATGTGATTGGATTTTACTTATGCAGGGAAGAGGTTTTTGGTTCTTTGATTGAAACATATATTTAGCTGTAATTAACAAGAGACTTCAACATTAGAGTATGTGCTGCTGGAACAGTGTCTCTCTTGGAAGGCAGCATGAAAGCTTTCTGCAGTTAGGAGCAATTTGTAAAGATTAGTAGAAGACTTTATGTGGAACTTAGTTATCTTAAATACTTTAAAGACTATTTTATTGTTAAGTAATATCAGATTGGGTAGGGGAAGAAGGAAATGCTGGGAAATACAATTGCACAATTCACACTATGTAAGTGCTAATCTTGGCATGGAACTCCCTATGTGAGTATATATATAATAACACAGTTAAACTGCTCTAATGGTAGGCTACTACTGAAAAGGTCAGTCCACATCCCCTCTAGTTCCAGCTATATATTCCTTTCCTTTCTAGTTACAATGAGCCAAGTGATTCTTCAGTTGAGAATGAATTAGTTCATTGACTTGATCCAGCAGAAAACCATTTATTTGTGAGGTTTCTCTGTTTTTCAGTGGGGGATTAGTTTTCCGGCATGTCGGTTCACTGAACCAACTCATCCTGTACCCAAACAGTTGCCAAGTGTGACATGAAAAATGTTGCAGGAGCACATAGCCAGGACTTGAATGAAGAGAGCAGGAGCCACCTCTTTAGCTAGCAGCTGATAGTTACCCTGGTTTGGAAGTCGCATCCAAAACACACATTAATGTTACATTTGTTGTGATTCTTGTCCTGTTGATGGTTTTGATTTCATTATCCTTTTAAATTTCATTTAATCATGTGTTCATGTGTTTTCAGATAATTCATGCTTAATTCTTTTCTATCATTATAGGAAGCTTAGCTAAAGAAGACGATATTAAGCTGTAGTTTGGTAACTGTATGAACAGGGTTCACTGCTTCCTGGAAAAAAGGCAGTAGGGAATTCTATTTAAATACCACATAGTGAAACAGGTAAAGAACTGCTTTTCTCTTTGGTGAGTTTTCACTTCTGACATGCTTCTGTCATGTTTTTCTATTCATCCTTCATGTTTCTGGTCAAGCTGATGCAAGACTGGTGATGCTGAAACATGCAGGCCCTCCTGCCTTCTCTTACCCAAGCATTCTAGTGTCTGGCAGTACTGGCATGTGTGGGGAGCTGGGTTAATTCCTTGACCCCTCTGAAAACAAGGTGAGGTTTTTTGTTGTTTGGGGTTTTCTTGTTGTTTTTCATGGTTAGCTTTCAGGTGGATCACTTCGGTCAGGCTCTCACTGTGTGGTTGCTAGTGCTGCTTACAGAGGCTTGGCAGGACCATGTGTTGGGTGAGGTTGAGACTTCCCTTTCAGTGTTAGGCTAGCTTTCAGTTAGCTTGAATCATGAGCCTGCTTTTGCTGAGAAACTACATCACAAATTAATGATACTAACATCTTTGACTTGGTCATAAAGAAGAAAGCTATGGCAGTTTTACAGTATTCCCTTTTGTCCCAGCTGTCTGCCTCTTCTCCTTGGAGATTACCCCTCCTATAGCAGAGTTTGCCAAAAGGGCTGAGTGCCTGCATCTCATCTTGCTGCATATCAGTCTTGTGGATTCATGCAAACCAAACTTCCCTGGTTTTTAAGCTAGCGTATTGGAATTGCTGGTGGGAGCAGCTGGGGTGTGTGTGTGCTCCCTTCTGCCAACAGCAGTGGGGGTAGGAACCTCCCGCAAAAGTAGAGGGAGGATACCTGAGAGCAGTAATGCTGTGAATTGCCTCAGTGAAATTTGTTTGAACTTGCCTTAGTTTCTTCTTATAGCCTACAAACTGACTGATTTATTTTCTGTGTGGCAAAAGTCTAATAGCTCTCTGCTGTTTGTTACATTAATGATCCTGAGAGGTGGACAAATGATGAAATGAAATCTGACATAATTACTTCAATTAGTCAAGACTGGAGAAGGCTGTGGAGAATTTCAGAGAAACCTCACGGAGCTGGGTAGAGGGGCATTGGGACTGTAAATGAAAATAACGTGTTGCGAAATGCCCAGTATTTTCACTGAAAAGAGCAATTCCAGTGTTCATGAACACTGCTGAGTGCATTAACTGTGGGCTCTCTGGGAAAAGGCCAAGATATTACTACAAGGAGTGATTTGAGAAATCTTTGCTCCGTAGCATTATTTATCTGAAAAGCAGACAGAATGTTAGAGTATATAGGGAATGAAATAAAAAGTAATACTTAAATTGTCTTAAAGCCAGTAAGTAAGTTGAATACCTCTTCAGTAGAAGATTATGTACCTCTCATTGTGCAAAATCCAGATGAAGGATAGCAGAAATACAAAAGGTCCTGGAACTGCACTGTAAATGATTAAAACCATAAAATTATTTCCTTATGAAGCAGTCTTCAAAAAGTAGGGACCATTGAGTAATCTCTTACTGATTTTTGTAGTTGCTTCTTATATGAGTGCTTCAGTTGATTTAAATGTAACTACTTAGCAGCATTCACAAGATCTCATTTGTCAAAGCCCTGTGGTAATTTAAGATATTATCATCTGTCATCATCCTTTCACCTCCCTATTTTCCTCTCCACTCTCGCTCTCTTGCTGTCACATTTTACGCTGGTGGTTAATGCGGATGTGAGCTGAGATTCCAGACTTTTCACTGAATGATGTTCTTTCTGCAGAATTTGAGAGGACGGGCACCTCAAGCAAAGGGGCATGGTAGAAAGCTGGCAGCGGTAATGGTTAAAACTGCAGCAAGCTACAGATTGGATTTAGCTGCTGTGCATCTGTGAGATTTTGATGACTCTGGGACCTAAAACATTTTCATTACTTTATTTTCTGATAATAATTCTGTATGTTCCTGTTGGGGAAAGAATATTTGAGGGATATTTTTAATTGTTTGAAAGAGCAGTCTCTACCTTAACCTACTGCGGAAGTCTGTTACAACTAATAGGAATTTTATAATGTGACTGGACAGTCAGCTGAAATATGGGATGGTAAAGCTCACCAGAAGAATTTCTGAACAATTTGTCGTGATCTGAAATTATTTGGAGGTACAGATCCCCAGTGTGAGCCCAGAAATGTTGGGGATTTCTATGGTGGTGGTGTTTGGTTTGGAAACTAAGCTAAAGCATTGACTAAATTGTTGAACAGTGATTGTCTCCTGGGCTGTGCAGTTCTGCCTATTTTACTTATTTTGCTTCTGTATAACCAGCAAGATCAAGAGTATTAGTTATTCTTTCCAAGATCTCCTGCAGATGTTAAACACTACTGTAATTGTATAAAGAGAACAGTCGGTTTTAAAATTGATGTGCTCTTTTTTCACATTTATTTCTGTAACAATTGAATTTTAAGTATATGAATCATGTTGTTGTATGCATTATGTACTCTAAGTAGTATTCTGGTATGTCATATAACCTATCTGGAAGGATAAATACAAAGTGTACTTCACTGTTACTGATAGGTGTTTAGATATCTCTGCTGGTTGGCTCTGATATACCTTTAGATGTGGTAGGTAGATGGAGGATCCTCATGTCAGGCTGTTAAAAGCTGTAGTACAGGATTACAAGAGTGCCTTGTTTTTTCAGCTACTTGGGGCAACCAAGTAGTAGATTCCTTCCCTCATGGTTTGTGAGTTGGATAAAGGGATTGAGCTCCACATAAAATTGCTATCTTCTTGTTACATAAAGAAGTCTTTAACGTATAATGCATGTGTATCTTGCATGTCCTCTTTTATAACTGCTAGAAGAGCAGGAACCTTAAAATTGATGGAAAAGGCTAGACATTGTTTTTCTTAAAAACCTAAAGATTCATCATTAATATGCTTTGCGTTTTTCTTCAGTGTCATTGAGAAAAGTTATTTTGGTTGCAAAGCTATTGCTTCTCCCTCTTTCTTATCAGTGGACAGTTTCTCTGAAGATAGAATCTGAGTCTTGTAGCATCAGCATACAAAATCAGAATGATTAATAGCTTAATTACTTAACACTAATTTTAAGGCTTTTTGCCTTCAAGTAAATACACAGAGCATGTACCATGTGCTTCTCAGTATGTAAAATAATCATTTGTTTCAGAAGCACCTTTTGTGGCTATAGAAAGTGTTATGGACATTCTTGCCAGCTGTGTTTCAGATGTGTATCAATATTTGCAATGGTCTCCCTGCAACTTTAGTTTTTCTATGAAATACCACAATTTATTTGGTTTGTGCCATTTACAGCTTATTTTCCCATTTTCTATTATCTTGCAAGTGTTCAAATGCAAGCCCAGAGAACTCTGAATTTCCTGATTAAATTCCAAACAAAACACTTTGAAAGCAAACATTTTCCTCGTAGAAGTCAGATGCTTTAAGCTAATCTGATGATACTTTGGAGACCTTTGGAATGTTTGGAGTTGCCAGGACTTATGTATTGAGTAAGAAACCCGGGTTCACACCTTGTAGTTTGAGAAAGGAGAAAGTGGAATGTGTATCACAGAGACTTTAACAGATTGGGCCAACTCTTGGACTAAATAGTACAGATCAAGGGACTCTTGACAAGCAAAAACTTTATAGTTAAGATCCATGGTGTTAAATCAAAATGAATTTAGTTACTAGATAATGAAGACTGTGATCCAGGAGATTTTCCTTTCTGTGCTAGGCCGTGGGTAGGGTGTACAGTTCTGCTGCTCGCCAGAAAGATGCATTTTTCTCTGATTATTTCTTAAATTTCAGTCTTGAAAAGAATGATATTTTTAAACAACCAGCATTCCTTGAAATTGCCTATTTCAAATGAAAAATCAGTACTCCCGTGTGTAACATGGAATGATCCTTAATGCTTTTTACTGGAACTTACTGACATACAGAGCAGTACACTTTAAGCTGTGGAGCAATATTCTGCAAGTCCAATCAAAGAACTGTATTTCAGGTTGAGAATAATATCCAGTATTTCTTTCTTGGAAAACATTTAAGAATGTTTTATGATGTGGTAGGAGTTCATAAGTAGAATTGTGAGGACAGATGCATCACTGTATTGGAAATGCAATAAAATTTGCATCATGAAGTTGTGGGAAGCTTTTCCTTCATGTGGGATGGGAGAGGGCAGAAGACTAGACCTGAAGTCCTGCCTCTGTCAATTTTCTATCAGTTAGATTTATGTTATCTGATTCATCCTTCCCTGCCAAACTCCTCACTTGCTTTAGGAGCCATTTTCTGTTTATCAGATTGGAAAGGGTCCTGTCTGACCTCTCTGATCTGCCAGTCATCTATTAGAACTGTTTTGAAACCTAAAGGCTATCTTAGATAGTGGAGCTCAGAGTGACACTAAAAGAAACTATGCAATTGCGAGCTTACATAAAGTTCCTCTAAATAAGTGTTTCTCTCTGATGCATTGTGCTAATTTTTTTCACTTGTGTGTGCTGGGATAATAATTTATTTCACTGCTTTGTCTACATTATTATATTCAGTGTTCCCTCCCACATGCCACTCCAACACTATATTTGATTTATTGGACCCATTGATGTTTCCTATTAAGTGTTTTTGATGAGCAAGTTGTGCCACATTGATAAATGCAATTCAGAAACAATATGTATTTTATTGTGTTTTGTTGGGTTTTTTTGTTAACCAGACACGATGTTTAATTATCCCTTGGTGTTACTTTATTGGTACAGAAGCATGTGCAACTGTTTCCCTGAGAAGAGTAAGAGACAGCTAGAAAGCATGGAACTAAATGGGAGGTGGGAAAGGTGTCAGCATTGGTCACTTTGGAAAGTTTTCTTTCAACCCAGCATCCCAAACTTTAGACTGAAAAAGACATTAAAACCAATATTGCATGAGTATCAGTGAAAAGCCAGCCCTTTCCCTCTCCTAACCATTCTATGATTCTTCATGATAAGGATTTGTAATGATTCTTCACAAGTGCCACATCCATGAGTAATTCTTTTCCAGATATTTAATCTGGTACTGTTGAATTCAGCTGTCTTGGAGAGAGCTGCAGATGGCAGTCGCCACTTTTATGTTTTGAGGGTTTCTTCTTCATTTTGGGTGAGATAGTAAGTTGAGTAAGGTAGTAAAAGAATAAAGTTTTTCTCTAGGTCTTAATAAAGGCTTTTACTTTTCTCCCAGACAACTCTTTGGATAAGTGCTACGGATCTTAAAACCAGGTTTTGAGAGGCCAGTGTTCTGAGCAGGTAGAGCAGTAAGACCTTGTAACAATCTCCATTTCTGGAGCCGCTTCTTTGCCGAGTTTTAGTGACAAAAAGGAGCAAGCTTACCCTAGGATTTTAAGAGCACATATTTCTAATAGAACTTGGCAGTTCAAGGGCTAAAGAAGCATTTTAATCTTTTGTGCCCACCCAGTCTCTATACAAATGTAAATATGTCTGTCTTTAACAATTTGCCAAGAAATGTGGTTTTAATTTGTTAGCAGCGATCCCACCTCCCTGCAGCTCTTTCAGAGTCAAGTCACAAGTCTGGCGGGGCTTTGACGTTTTTCTCTGTCGTGGTGTCATTGTTTATGTGATGTCTGCTTCTGCTGTCCTCCTTTTTATGCCTGGAATATTTTTCTTTAATTATTTCACTGCCTAAAAGGAATTTGGGATTACTAGACAGGATGAGAGCAGATTAGGTTTTTTTGTTTCTTTGACAAGTCCCGAAGTTCCCATAGGAAATAAACAGTATTTCCAAAACTGACAGTGTTGTTTTATTTTTTTTAATTAACTAAAATTATTAAGTCTAATAAAGAAAATAAAGGAAGTATCACCAATAATGGCCAAGTGTCTTAGTAGTATATGGGGTGCCCATTGTTGTTATTTATGACTCTCTCTGCCTTCTATTGTGGACTTATTCCAGCCTTAGGGAGTTTACATCACTCCTAATAGCAAAAGGCTCTCTGGTTCCCACAGAGTCTTTCAAAGACTGACTCATATGCCTTATGTTAATTGTTCAGCTCTCAAAATACAGCACTTACAGGGTGTGGTTCCGAGGGGAAAATCTCCTGTACTTAGAGGGCATGTTCAGAAGTGTTTCACATATAAATCATTTTGATTCTTAATTTTTTTAATGCCTTAACCCTTTTCTGTCACTGCTTTATGTGATAAGTTACTTGAAACCAAAATAAAAGGTTGATGATGGCGTAGTGAGGGAATGTGTTACCCTACAGCTCTGGACCATTAACTGCAGTCTGACTCAACTCACAAGTGACAGAGCTTCGTCATCTTTGCCTCTCTCCAGGGTCTGTTCTTGACACCCTGGTGTGACGGTACACTCCAGGCAACAATCATGCACTGTTCATAATCAGATGCAAGTTAGAACTGAGGTTTCTTCCTTTTCTGCAGTAGTGAGTACCTGTGGACAAGAACTGTCCCCAGCCCTCTGGATTTTGTGCATCACATTGCTTGCCACATCTACCAGAGTTGCCTTAATGGAGTGGCAATCCTATCATGATCCACTGTGGGGAGACTTGAAGAAGATTTAATAGAATTAGCCTTACTGGTTACCTTAAAGCAGTAACTCAAATGCTTCTCCTGTTCTCTGGCTAAGTAAGAGTGCTCTCCAGCTGCTTTGCAGCAGAGGGATTGTGCAAGATCCTTCAGGCTGAGTTGTGCGAATGTTACTGGAAATTCAAATAGTTTCTACAGTTGTTACGGTTAAGAGTGTCTTCTCTTAAAATTAGCAGAGCTCTCAAGTACATCATAATACTCCCTTCTTGAATAGTTTACAAAATCTGATGAAAACTTACTCAGTCAAATTAAGGGAGCCCATGCCTCTAACTAGAATAGAAGCAGCAATTAATCCCTCAGAATAAACTAGTTAGGCTTGATTTCTGAGGTTGAAATCACACTGCATGTATGTCCCATGTGTTTTCTGCCTGCTGTAAACACTCATGTTGCACCATTAGTGAACAGAACTTGAATCTGTCAGTACACACAAAGAAGTTTGCATAATTTGCCTCTGAAAGGAGGGCTCAGAACAGCTGTAGGTCTTTCTGAAACTGTCAAAATAGCTTGATTTCATTGCCTGACTACCCTTTTTCTGCTTAGAAAACAGGAAGTTGTTTTGACTGGCTTAGTGTTCTGGAAAGAGCAGTGAGGTTTATCCCCTCTCCTTTAAAATAGAAATACAAATAAAAATGGGCAGGGCTTCAGTGCCTTTAAGTGACAGTTTGAGAGGTGTTCCAGGCAGCTGTCATGTACGCACTATGGTCTTGTGCCTCTGCAGTCTTTCTCTGCTTCCCACTTCTTTTGTACCACCTGGTTCGTGTGCCAGCTTCACAGTGTGGAGCAAGGGTATAAATAAGCACTGCCTCTATTTGATGAGCTTCAGTCAGAAGTTGCAGCATGCAGGCTGATGGAGAAAAGTGATATCCAGAAAAGGAGATGCACAAAGTCCCTTCTCTAATGTTGCCACATTTTTTTCTCTCCATAGCCTCTGAAATAGTACTTTTTTGAGGGTATATAGTTTTTAATAGTGAAGTCAGCGACTGGCCCTTCTCTGACTGAGGTTGTTTCATTGTGAAAGGAAATGCTCACAGCTTGAAGAAAAAGAGCATTTTCCTTCCCTCCCTCTTGCCCTGATCTCATATTATATAAAACCATGGTGCTGCTGTTAGCTGAGACCAGAAAGAATTCCCTTGTTGTCCTGTAGTAGCCAACCACTCCAAGCTGTGAGCATTTGAAAGTTAGTATTAAAAGTTTTAACCCTTGCCTCCTGAAATGTGTAAATAAACTATTTTTTGTAAGTATGGAAAATCATGGGAATTCTTCTGAGAATAAGTGTACAGGCCGCTGCGCCAGTCAGTCTCTTCAGAAAAAAAGCTGACAAACATGCTCCTGTCTGCAAGAGAGATTCCTGGCATTTGTCACAGTTTGAGCCACAAAGATGTCAAATATTTGCCAACAGTTTCCTCAGAGGGTTTGGAAAGCTACATCCTTTACATTGCAGTCTTGTTTGTTTGCAGGATAATTTAGCATATGAAATACGCTTGTTGGGAGTCTGACAGGGGAGGGAACTGACTAGACACCCCGATATTAAAAGATGAAAAATAATTCTCTTAGACTGCTCAGATCATAATAACAAAGAACATCTGTAAGTCTTAGTATTAGAAATGGAGTTTTATGTTGAATAATCATAGCTTGGTCGTGTTTTAAACCTGTGTTTTCTTTTGGAGCAGAAAGAAGAACTTTCCAATGGGACATCTGAATATTTTACTGAATCTGCTGAGAGCAAGAAGGCAGAGATTAGTCTGGATGAACAAATAAAGCAAGGCATCTTGAAAGAAATGTATGTCACTCTTCTTTCTAAGGTGTTAAATTTATAGTCTAGTAAACTTTGAATAAATAGAATCTAGCCCATGTAATAAAATTTCACATAATACAATCTCCTTTACAAAATATTATTTCACATTACTAAGAGACTATTTACTCCGGTGTGGATGAGCACATGAAATGATCATTGTTGTTTTGTATGGCATGAAAAAAGCTATTACAACCCACATAGATATCTCACATAGCGCTAGGCAGAATCAAAACAGGGTGTTTGTTAACTTGAATGAAGCCCTGAGCCAAAATAAATACTTAGTGTTTGAATCTGGTACATAATATTTTGCAGAGATATTTTTTTTGCTCAATTGGAGAATCTGCACTGTACCATGGTACTAGTACGGATCTTTGCTCACAGTTAAAGGGTGTCCCTGCTGTAGTGAATGGGGAGGGTTAATTGATCAACTGAACATTACACTGGTCCTCTGTTGTACCAGGATGCTGTTCTTGTGCAAGTTGCCAGTAGCCCCAAATCAACTGCAGAATCAGGGATTTGCTGTGAACCCTGGCAGCTTTTCTTTTTACCCATGTTGTCTCATCTGTGTTGTCTTTAGAAATGAGATTAGATTTGGAGATATGCCAGCTCTGCCTGATATGCAATAGACCTCTTTCTGAAGAGTTGGATATGCTGCTCAGCATCAGCAGAGCAGCAGAGAGTGGTCTCAGCCGGGGATAATCTGCAGTAATATCTGTAGACTGAAAATACAGCTTCAGGACTTGTGGATAAAGTTAATCTTGCAGTCTGTGTGAAATGTAGATGCGCAGGTAATATGCTGTTGAGGAGTGTTTATATACTGACATTCCATCAGGTCCCTTGTGATCCCATTTTCCTATGATTCCTTTTAGAATATTATCTACTTGCATTGCCTAAGTCCTTGCAGATGAATGGGCTTGGTATTAGATGAGTAGTGGTTAACTTTAAAGTAATGCTTTGAAATAGCCTGGGAAAAATCCCAGAGGAACACTCTAAAATAGCGATTAGAAACTCTCACACAGAGAGGCGCACGCTGCCTCTCCCTGCCTGCCCCCCTGTATTCTTTAGATACACATTATGCATCTGAATATATGGGAATGGTTTGAAATTGTTCAGGCACTTATGAAATGCTATTTTATCTAGCCAGTTTGAGAAGGAATTCAATATACTTACGCTGTGTTGACCTTTAACATCTGTAATGAATCTAGTTCTGCCTCTTGGAATAGGATGTGAACTCCTTCAAGGCTTAGTCATTAATAAATAGGGTGCCCCTAGTGCAGTGGAAAATCAGATGGATAACACGTGATATTATCCACACTAGACAAACATTACTGCTTGTCAAGATGATATACAGGAGATTTTTCCATGTTTGGAAAGAGGGTTGTCCTAGTGGTTCTTCAGAGTCTGTAAGAAGGGAAGATTGAAAATTAATTTAAGAACAAAATTCCTTTTTATTGCAGTGTGGAAAGGACAAAATTGAAGAAAAGTAACACAAGCAAACCTCAGATCAGCAAGGACTCCAAGAAGGTGTCCTTTGGCTCAGTGGACTTGCAGACAGGGAACAGAAAGAATGGCCGTCGGACTTCTGTCAGCCCTCAATCTGAAGTGACGTGTAGGAGTCCAGGACTGCTGAAGGACTGCACAAATACAATTGAGAGCAACTTGGAGCTTCCTGTTTTAGAGCTGGAAAATTATGTTAATCAAAGACAGCCAGATGGTGTTAGTAGCCAGCAAAAACCTCACTCTGTGGAGTGGTTGAAGTCGAGTCTTCTGAGTGAGAGCCTTCCTTGTAGCTCTGAGTCAGCACTGCTGCGTCCAAAGCAAAGTCAAAAAGTGACCAGAACGCAGGCTCAACAAAAGACCTGTGCTCCAGAAGAAAAGCTAGAGTATTTTGAAAAAGTATCCTCTGAAGGGACTCCTTTAATTCCTAGCAATAGAGAGATAAGTAAACCTGATGATGGTTGTTTAGGTCCATTCTTGGAGAAGACCCCACTTAATTCTGGGTTGTTTTCCAAGCGAGACATGACAAAGGCTGCATCTGATGAGGAGTCACTAAGAAAAAACTCCTCCCAGACTCTTACTGTGAGGAACAATATAGTGCAGGCAAGCCAAAATGAGCCAAGCACAGCCACTGAAGATGCGATGCCACCATCATATATAGAGCTGCAGCCTGTGCCTTCAGAGAAGCTTAGCCAGAAGAGAAAAAAAGAAGTTGAAAATGGTCTCAGGAAGTTAAAACTACGAAGGCTTAAAAAGTCATAAAGTCTGAAATGCTACCTTGACAATGTGGGTGGACAGCCAAGCTTGTGTTTGGAAAGGACAGGCAAAAAGTAGGAAGCACTTCAAAACAAAAATAATCAAAATACACAGTAAAAATGAGATAAAACTTAAAGAAAATTCAGGTAACTAAGTATCTTAGTCATAATTCTAATGAAGGTAATTCTTTAGGGATTGGACATTAATATTGTATGAACCAGGGTAGTATTTGTAGAAAGAAAAATCTCTTACACCGTAATATTTACCAAGCAAAATTTTAAATGTGTGTGTTTCAGTACTATTAAAAAGTCGTACCAGCTGATGACAGCCAAAGTTAAACCCACTTTTGTGATCTGTTAGCAGCTGCAGTGATTCAGTGTTTTGCTTGTTTCAGGATACTGTTTCAGTAAAAATTAATTCTTCCTTTCTCTCTGCATTAGGCCATGGTTTATTCACTTGATCTTTACAAGTAAGACAACCTGAGCTCATTTCAGATAAATCTTTAACCAGGATTTAATATTGCTGATAATTCAAGGCCCCCCTGTTCAGCAGGGTTTCAAAATAACTGCAATTTCTGCTTGTGCAGTTTTGATATGAACGTTTATTCCTAGCCCAAGCTGTGGATTCAAGCGATCGTGCATTCAGCCTTTGGAGAAATTATTATTGTTTTATATATGCAGTCAGCTGGATGTGCAGACATTGGTGTTGGGAAAAGTTCTTTCTGTGTGAACAACTTGTAACTGTAAGATAGAGGTCATTTTTAATTGCACAGTGCTTTTTCATTCTGCTTTTGCAACGTATATGTGAATTACCTGAGGCAATGTAACTTTTTATTTCATGCTTTTTATATATTTAAAATAAAATTATAAGCAGTTTTACCATTCTCTTCAAATCATTGTGACCACAGATACTTTATGTGAAGCAATTTTGGACAGTCCTACTGACATGTCCTCATTTAGTTTCAGAAGGATATTCTCATCCACAAGTGTTCGAGTTGGTAGTACAGTGCAGGTCCTTAAGAGAGTTAGCAGCTCGGCAGTTGACAGCAAGACACTGCTAATGGAACAGCATCTTTCTGCTGTAAATACTTTTTTCTTTTGCTGTAAGTGAAAAGAGTTCTGCATACCTTCCAAAAGACATTTTCTCTTTTTTCTTTCAGCCTGTTTGCATGATTTGTGCCACAGGGCTTTGCAGTCAGGTTGCTCCTGCTTACTAGTCTTCAGGCTCTGCAGAAAGGACTTAGTAACAGCAAAACTGAGGCTGCAAATGAACCTGGGTTTGGAGGAGGTATAGCCCGAGGTATGTTTACTGTCGTCTCTTCCATGGGCTTGAGATCCTGGGCCAGGGAGAGAATAAAAAGCACCTTTTTTGATGCACTTAAAATTTTGAGATATGAGGACATTTAATTAAGAATGTATCATAAAAATGAGAGTAAGCTTAACCATTCTATGATTCTATTTAAAATCGAATAACTTGATAGTATATATTAAAGTCTTAGCTTAGATTTTCTGGGGGTCTTCTTTAAGTTCTTATAGTAAACTAATCGATAAAAAAAATGCTACAAGCACATATTCCAGACTGCGATTGTAAGTTACCATTATTTCTACTTTGCTTTTACTTGGATCTTTGTGATGACACTCTTGATTGTAATGGATACATACAGGAGAGTTTTGGATGATTATGCAGTAACAGACACAGGTTGAGTTTGTAAAATCACTTCAGTTACTTCTTTTTATTTTGTTGTGGTTAAGGAAAAGACCTTACACTTGATTTTGCAAACTGGTGAATGCACTGATTGTATCTGTGAACACTGTGGATGGTCTTGAGCAAGTAAGCCCCCAACTATTACTGCGAAGAGTTTGGGACTCTGATGCTTCCTTTCTTCTTCCTCTCCTCCTCCATTTAACTCA
This sequence comes from Psilopsiagon aurifrons, assembly GCA_025447955.1. Lineage (NCBI taxonomy): Eukaryota > Metazoa > Chordata > Aves > Psittaciformes > Psittacidae > Psilopsiagon > Psilopsiagon aurifrons. The sequence goes on along the minus strand of JAOEHY010030449.1, from coordinate 41,616 downwards.
AGCATTAGAAACCAGAGGGCAACCACATAGAGTTTGGTGTCATCACATACTGTTATTAGTTGCTTAATCACCTCACTGATAGTGTGGGAACATCCTCCTTTTAACACAGTTACAATCATAGAATGGTTTGAGTTGAAAAGAACATTACGGTCATCTAGTCCCAACCCCCCTGCCATGGACAGGGACACCTCACAGTAACCATGTCACCCAAGACTCCATCCAGCCTGGCCTTGGACACCACCAGGGATGGAGCATTCACAACTTCCCTGGGCAACCCATTCCAGCGCCTCACTGCCTTTACAGTAAAGAACTTCTTCCTTATATCCGATCTAAACTTCCCCTGGTTAAGTTTGAGCCCCTTACCCCTTGTGCTATCACTACAGTCCATTACCAAGAGTCCAAGTTGTGGTGCAACAGTTAAAAATGTAAGGCTACATGGATTAAAGGTGTTAGAGCCTAGAGGGTCAGAACAAATACAAGGGGACTTCTCAGAGGTTGTTATAGTTGCCTCATTCTTGCTGTAATTACTGACTGTTAGGTTCCTAGGCAATTTGTAGCTGTGTATTTAGAGCTTAGTTATATGTTAAAGTTGCCTCTTGGGTCCTCAGAAATGCTTTTATTCAAGAAAAAAGCTTTGAATTCATGGTAATTTCTGATTTTAGATGGTGTCACTGCTCAAAACCATTCTTTTGTCTCTGCAGCAGGACTATAAAAGTTTCCCATTTCAAACCCTTATGTGTGCTTTATGTGATGCGACATACAGGCTGGGTTGTTACCATGTGTCTCTGTTCTCTCTGTACTTGAAGCCCGAGGTTGTCTTCTCACCCTCTGCATTGTCGACAATCTGCCTGCACCCAAGTGACTGGCAGAGCATGATCTCGTGCTTTTGAACCACAAACCTGGTGTTCCTGAAATCTGGCTCAGAGGGAAGGAGGAAAGAAGCTGGAAACTGTTCAGGAGTGAAATTAGTTTGCAGGTCTTGGTTGTGGCTTTCTATTATCAATTTGCTTCTGAGCAGCATTCGTGTGCCTTTCTCTTAAAAACATAAGATACTTAAGGCTCTGTTCTGTTCTGAAACTGCCTCTAAAGCACAGAAAGCATTTGTTTGGTTCTTTTTTTTTTTTTTTAATCTTGCGTTTGTTATGCTGGTTTTTTTATTTTCAGATCTACTTTGAGCTCTGCAATATGTGGAGATCTGATACTGGCTAAAGCTTCCACTGAAAAATACGTTTGTCTTGAAGAGAACTGTCTATTCCAAACCAGCTCTGTTGTTGTTTTGGGTTTTTTAATGAATCATCTGGTTAATTTGGTCTGTGCTGTTTGCTGATAGTGAGGCAGTCCTTTCCTACCAAGACACTTTCTAATATGTGCAGACTATCCATTATTCTGTAATCTAAGTAGTTAAAATACTTGTTCAGTGAACTTCTGTCTTCAAACACACAGCAAAAGCTGAACCAGCCTTTACCTATTTATTTATAAAGAGGAAGCAGGCTGATGTAAAATCTCCCTTGGACAGTGTTGATCGATCAGAAAGTTTTAACTATCACAGGACTTAATTGTGTGTAACAAGCTTTGCTCTCTCTCTGGTGTTATCAGGTTGTAGTTCTGCTCACCAGGGTCCAAAGCGTATGTTAGTGTGTTAGTACAATTGCACAGCACCATTCCTGGGTTACACTTGACTTGAAGGACTTCAAGAGCACCTGTTTCTAACCAAAAAGGAGAATGTTCAGAACCCAAAGTTGTGACCAGTGAGGTGTTAAGTAGCCTTCTGAAGGTGTTTATTTTGTCAGTGTGAACTTCCTTTCCACCATTCTGCATGTGAGTCACATTGCCTGAATTGACTTTTTCAATCACCATCTCATTGGCTTTTCTAAGGAAAAAGATGGATTGTTTGCAATTGGAGTAAGAAGGATGTAAAATATAGTTAGACTGTCCCAGATTGCATGTTAGGAGTAGTTATCTCCTGGCCTATACCAGTATCTAGTAGAAGGTTTCATGCTGTATTAAAACACTCTATTGCAAACTTGAGCAGACAGAGTTAATAATATCAAGAGGCTTTTAGCCAGCAGTGGGACGTGTGGGTTGGCCTCAGAAATTAGCTTTAATAAAAGGCGCTCCTTGCTTCTTTGCTTTCTGCTTTTTTCTTCTCTAATAAGTATTAAATAGCATCCAAACCCCGATGTGAAGAAGATGCTGGCTGGGGAAACAGCAGCACATGGAGCCTTTCATCAAAGGGATATCAAAGCATTCTGCAGCTGAACCTGGGAGGGATATGAATATGCTTATTTTGACAGTTGTGCAGCACTGAGGATAAGCAATTCCTTCCAGGTAAGCTGGGTAAGGAACTTGTGCTGCAGATCTTTCATCAACTCACTCAAGTGTTTTTGAACATGGTTCTCCCATCTTGTTCCCCTTTCTTTTCCCAGGTAATTAAAATGGAATCTGTCAGCACATGACCTTGCCCTTTCCACGGTAGCCATAATGTGACATTTTTAGATGGGCACTTCTTGTTTGTTTGGTGTTTGCTGATGCTGAGAAATCATAGCAGAGTTGTTAAAGATGGTGTAGTGTCACAAGGCATTCCAGGTAAAACCTGGAAATTACCCAGGGAATTAATCTCCACCATCCCATCTCCTTTACTGTCTGTATAAATAATTCCAGAGCTGGGAATTGGTTCCTGTGAGAGCTGATGCTGCACCTTTTTTGAACGAGAATTTCACTGATTTGCTCCCATTCTGTCATTGAAATCCTTTATAGCGGAGACAGAGAACCCCAGCAGCAGGAATTGCTAATGCAGCTCCCTAACTGCTTCATTTGCTGCCACAATAATTATCTTCTTAATTTGTGCATCAGATCTTTAAAGAAGAGTGTCTTGAGCTATAATTCTAGAGATGGGCATTCCCCTTTTTAATATTAATATGATCTCATGGGGCTAGAATGAAAAGAGCAGAGATGTATTTTTCCACCCTGTAGAGAAACTGGTAGGGACAATTTGCACATCACAGAGAAGGCGCTTATTGGAAGAGCTGGGCTGCAGCTGGAGCTTGGGTCTGATGGCCTGTCTGATCCCACGTTGCTCCAGTGCTAACGTGAACCTCCAGCCAGGGGCCAACAGAACAGACAGAACCTTCACTGCCTTCTTCCTCCTCACCCGCAGAAGTTGGAATTAGTCACTGCTGTCAATACTGAAAAAGAGGAAGCTGAAAAAAAGTTTGTATTTAACTATTCTTGCTGCATTTCAAAGGGGAGGGAGAGCTTATGCAATCACTTCCATCTTCTGGAGAGGAAAAGGCTGAATCTGGTACTTCCTTGTCGGAACTTCTCATCTTTGCATACGCTAATAAAAGCATTGAGCCTCTGCCCTGTGACTTGTTCCAGAGGGGCTCTGCCAAGAGCAGGGGTGATGGTGGATGCCCCTATAGAGCTGAGCCTTAGCCTGATAGCTGCAGAGGAGAAGCTGAACCATACAGAGAATATGACCTCCTGCATTCCCTAGCTTGGTGAAGGGCTGATTGATAATATTAACCATTACTATGCAGGTGTGTTTGCTGCTCTAAGAGCAAGTGTGTCTCCAGTGGAAAGGCAAATAGCTTCAACAACAGAATTGCTTGAAGAATCTAGTCTCGTGTTTAGGCTCTAACTGGTTTATGTTTCTCACTTGCTAGGCTTCAGGCATACAAGCACTCACTGGCTGTCCTTTGCTCCTATTAGCAATGCAGAAATAGCTGTTCCCAAGGCTCTTCCCCGAGTGACAAGGATATATTGGCATCAAGGGTGATGCAAGGTGCACTATCAGCACCTTTTGCAGGTTACCCCTGTTTAAGATGGGCCCTCTCGGTGCGGAGGTGCAGAGGCTTTGATGTGGCTGTGTTCAGCTCCAGTTGAACCAAACCCAGATTCAACAGGCTCCATTAGCTGTAGCTGAGGGCGCTCAGGGGAGCAATTTCATCATTATTGTTTTGTAAAGCTCCCATGTTTAAATGGCAGCTCAAGAAGCACACGTTTTCCTAGTTCTTAGATGAATAAGGATCCAAAGAACACACAGTAACAGCAGGAACCTCCTCCTGACTAAACAGAATGTATCTTCCCAGAGCAGTAAGATGTGAACTGACAAAGTACAAGTTCCACAAAATTAGTATTGTAAGAGGAAGACCTTCAGCCTCATGTGTCTGTCTATTTCCATGACAATGGAAAACAGTTCAAACACCAGTGCCCAGCTTGGTGGTGGTTCCAGGTTTTGGAAGCCTGGTTTGGGGTTACATTCATTCACCAGTGTAAAATTTGAAGCTACCACTGACATATGAGGGTGTAATTTAAAGATATTATGGCAATTTCACAGCATTCTCTTCTCTTCCCCTGTGTGGTTGTGGGTTTATAACACTGGGAGGTGGCAATGGAAATGAGGTGTATGGAGAAACTGCTCTAACAAAACCTCTGCAGAGGCAGTGCAGTGCTTCACAGCACAGGAAAGGCTGGAAATACATAAATGAGGGCTTGGCAAGCCTGGAGGTGCCCAGCTTTTGCTTTACATGGAGCCTCCAGAGACCTAAACAGATTTAGCACTATGGTAAATGATGAAGTCTGTATTTAAAATTCACCTCCATAGGTTTCCACTGTGGCCTGTCAAATTCCAGCTCCCAAGACTAGCAAAAAGCCCTATTTTTTTAATTAGCTTAGCAGAAGACAGGCTTAGATTTATTCCTGTAAATTCAGGTATAAATATTTCAGTCATTTAGAAGAGGTGGTTTCTGCATCACTGGGGCCCTACATGAACAGTAGACATCAGGATGATGGTTAATTCAACACTGAGTAGAGGAAGGCCTCTAGTTAATCATCTCACTCGTACTCCTAAGGCCGATGGAAGGTTCTATTATAAATGGCATTTTTGGACACAGCATGTCAGGGAAAAAAAGAGGAAAACAAATACTCCTGGGATTTGATTGAGGAATTATGGAAGCAGTCAGATGAAGCTAATGTTGTTGACTTCCCATTCAGCAGGCAGCCAACTGATGATTCTCCAGTACTTCAGTTCTGTGGCACGTGGCTGTGAGGACGGAGAGCTGTCCCCTGTCCCAGCAGCGTAGTGGCACATTTGATGTCTCCTGTTAAAGTGAGTGTGAAATAACACTAAAGATATTTTAACGGTTTTTAAGACAGCTGTAAAGAAAGTACAAGGCAGAGATGCCTTGCTGTCATCTTGTCTAGTGTTCACTGTATTCGTATCACAATACATAGAGATACTTTACTAGACATGTATGAAGCAGCATAACCTTGCAGTGGCTGGTTTAAGCTCAAGTACAGACAGCAACCCAACGCTACTTGGGTTTCAGCTGTGTTTCTTACCCGCAGTGAATTGTTCCTCCAGCTCTGTACTAGCACCTTCCTGTAAAACACTGCTGCAGCCTTATCAAGAAAATACGTTAAAATAGGAGTAGACGATCAGAGAGCAAACCCAAACTGGCACACACAGCCCCTCTGAGGTGGGAGGGGCAGTGCTGCTTCAGCACTAAAAGCCATTGTGTTGAATAGTTTAAAAGTTTATTTTATGCTTTACAAGCACTTCTTGCCATTAGGAATCGGTATCATCTGTGGATCCTTTCCCATCCAGGTCAGCAGTTTGGATCCTGCCTAGCTACGTACATTTGGTTACTATCTGGTGGGAGCTCATTGGCCCATGCAAAGTAAACTGATTGCACAATTCCAGTCACATCCTCCTCCTCCTCCTCTTCTTGGAAGTACACAGAGGGGCACTAGCCAAAAGACATAGAGAACAAGGGACATGCTGCTTTCCAACCCCTTCAACCTGACTGGGAACCAGAGGGGAACATGGAATCAGCTAACAAAACCCGACTGCATGGAAATGGGTGGCAGGCCTTGGAAGAAGCACAAAGCTGCCCCTGCCCCAGCAGTGTGGCAGGAGCGCCTCCCTGCTCAATAATCTCCACGCTCTTTCATGTTTTCATACAAAAAATTTAATAAATATTACTTTTCAAGATTTATTGCCAGGAACAACACATCAAAGATGCATTTTCATATAACACTAATATCACAATACAAGGTATCTTCATGATCTCAATGGTTAACCACTGAGATGACTATGTTTATAAGCCTTTTGATCTTAAACATCGTAATAGCACTTTGATTTCCTCACTTGTTAAGGCGGGCAGTGTAATCTATGGCAAACCTACACAGTGATCTTACTGGACATTCTACTGTTCAAGTATTCAACAACTAGCTTATTAGAATACTCCCTAAATGCAGTAGATTACAAAAAAAGTCAAATCTACAAGTGGTTCAGTATTACATATTCATGGTGAGAAAAAACAAAGAATTAGAATTTACAAAAGAAGATTGCTGTGTTCCCAACTTCACACGCTAATCGGATACTTTCAGTACATGCAACCACTCACGTTTCCTCTACATAAAGTAATAGCTCAGTTTTGTTCCCTTAAACTGCTTCTTAGCAGATGATCTGCCTGTCACTCGGGTTTCAAGTCTAAAGCAGCAAAACAAAAAGAAAGAATGTTCTAGTCTAATTCTCTAAACTGCCTCAGTCAGTACTTACAAATAATCTTAAAGTGATACTATGGAAGGTGTTTCAAACGTTGGACATTGTACAAAAACCAGCGTCAAGGCCTGGGAGCCCGTCCTATTAAAAATAACCTATTTTCGAACACCTCAGTTTTGGCGTATAGGCAACATGTAACAAGGAAATAAATTCGAAATAGAGAAGCCACAAGCTTACAATGCTATCAAAAACCTTCAACTCTAAACACGTACATATAAATAAAAAGGAATGATATTTTAAGGCTCTTGATTATTAAGTTAATAAATCAAATATACACAAGTGATTAATAAAAAAAGAATTATTTACAGATCTATACAAACTTCTATTTTTGACACATTTTCCTCTTTAAATTCTTCATTTACCAGCAACTGCTGACAAGTTCCCCCCACCCCGCCCCCAACAAAAATACAATAAAAAAATAAATAATAAACTTATTTGTGATAGTTGCTGTGGTTCCAAGCTGCAAAGGCACTTTCAAATACAGAACTAGTTGTACGTCAACCATAAAACCAATATACAAAAACCTCAAATTCAATAAATATAAATAAAATGTATTAATTCGAAAGGAACTGTATAAATCTGGCAGGAAAAAGAAAAGTAGCAAATGAAGAGGAAGGAGGAGTAGTTAAGGCTCTGTAATACCTTGGGAAACGTTTCCGTGATGCATCAGCTGCAGCTGAATTTCCGCGAGGGCACTTTTGACTAGTTTTACATAGATGTGAAATGCAGCACTTGGTATTCCAGCCAACCACAGCAACTATCATTGCCAGTGTAAGCCAGCTTGTCAAAACTTAAATTAACACAGGGATTCTAAGTAAATAATAGCCTCAGACTCAAATATTACACAACAGTTTAAGAACTACAAGCTCTTGAGTGCCTTTCTAGTGATACTTAAAGGCCCTGCATGGCAGCACCCCACCGTCTGCTATACAATGTACTCCATCCGATTGAGGCTTTGTGCACTTTCCAAGTCTCTGTTGTCCTGTTTGTTTGTCCAGTTTGGGTGTTTGGTGGGGGTGCTGTTGGGGGGCTTTTCATCTCTGTCTACCAAAGTGTACGCTGGCTGCTTGGTAAAGCGGGCCTTCTGCTGGTGTTTGTCCATGTCATCTTCCTCCACCTCGGAGTTGTGTGTCCTTATTTTGGCGATTTTAGAGTTTTTGTTTTCGTAGTCTTTGATTGGGACAGTGTTTGCTCCGTGTTTCTCAATGGGGTTCTTGATCTGGTTGAGCTGCTCCCTCACGTTGTTGGTAGTGTTGTCGTCAGACGCTGTGTGAGTGTGGCTGCTCTGCTTTCGGCGCTTCCGAATGCACCAATAGAAAACAGTCACCAGGCAGCAGATCCAGGCTACTGTCAGCACCGAGCTCAGCAACGGCACCAAGAAATCTGGAAGAGACAGGACAGTGTTAACCCCACCACAAACCAAGCGCTCCCCACCAGGCTTTCTGCAAACAAAACACATCTTGGGGTTTAAGCCCCATTTTTCCACTGGGGTCCCAGACCCAAGGAGGATCTCAGTTCGTTTGGAACACAGCCTTTAAAGTAAGTCTGGAACTTGGAGTGCTGTGTAGTAGCCCTCATGGAAATTGTTCTCATACAGAAAGACCCAGGCATCACTGGTGGGAGCAACACAGGTATCACTACATCACCCTGCCACGGCTCCCAGCTCAATGGGAACAGCTCCTGCTACAACCATTCCCATCTCACTGGTGGCTATTGGTAAGATGCCCGTTACACTTGCACTCTGTGGGAAGCTAGAAACAGACACCTCTGATAGTGTCTAACTGCGACAGGGGGGCTTCCAGAGCCAGACAGCTGCTGCTTTCTGGCTTACTGACATGCTCAGAGGAGCAGCAGTCCTTTTAACAGGTTTAAAGCAATTTCAGAACTCAGTATTTTAAGTAGCAGGACTTCAGCACAAAGCCTCCTTACTGTGTTCCCCGTTAGCAGAGCCAGAGGCTGAGGGTCTCAGACCCGCTACAAATTCTAAAGGTGAGGAAAGCTTCCCCTGCTGTGAAAGGCTGCTCCAGCCATGGCACATGCAAAGGGTTTGGAGGAGAAGCTCACCTGTTTTGTTTTTAACTGGTCGCCGCTGTACTCTGACCTCGGCCACTGCCGCGATGAGCGTGTTGTTACCATCGCGCTTACTGACAAGGTCGATGATCTTATCTGTGATGTCTTTGATGGGGTTTTCATCTTCCCCTATATCTTCTGCAGACTACAGAAGAAGCCATACAATTAATACAAATGCCAGATCAGATGCATGGGTAATCTGCTATTCATAAGCTTTCACAATCAGTTACGGCTCTTGGCACTTTGAATACTTCAAAAGCACACCAGAAACAATCCAAAAGCTGTGGGCAGGAACTAATAATGCAGAATTTTTGTCCCCATCCTTACAAAAAGGCCAAAAAGCTCCTAAAAGCAGCTCTCAAGGGAACGTATCAGAAATATGTTTTTCTACCCCTATTACAGTGCCACCAGATGTAGCTTTGAGGTATGCACATGTAACCAGGATGTCTTCCCTGTTCTTACAGGGAACTGGGATGGAAACTAAACCACAAGAAGTGCTGACAAAGCCAGGAATTAGGATTTTTACGAGATCCACATGTTGCACACATAGCCAAGCAATTAACTACTAAGGCATTTAAAGATATTCCAGGAATACTTACAATAGCAACATGTATTTCATTATTTGCCAAGTGCGAAGGCTCACAGGTAATATAGATGGAATATTCAACAGAAACATTCTTCAGAATATTCAGATTCCTCAATTCACTGCAAATGTGCTCTGTGGTAAGTCCCTGGAGGATATAAAAGAGGTGTTGGGGGTTTTTATGCACATGAACACACAGATAGTAGACTTATGTTTCTGTTTCTGCCCTGAAGTAAGAGTTCTCAAGGGAAGAGGAGGAAGAATTGCCTCCAAGCCAGCTTTTGCTGTTATTTCATGTTCTGCTACTTACTGGTGCCATCATTTCCTTATTAAAGGTGAAGGTGATGTTGGCACAGTTGTCTTGGTAGTAAGAATCAGAATTGCATTTGGTCTTCACTGGTTGTTGGTTTGAAGGCCAGCATTCTCCCACCGCAGCACAAGGGTGAGTAAAGCAGTGGTCTTCTCGGACAGGAACACAAGCGTGTCCAGCTGGGCATTCGTTATGGCCTTTGGCATGTAGGACACAAGGTCGAGGACCACACCAAACCTGGAAGAGAATAAGTGCTGATAAATAATCACTGGTTACAGGACAGACATGCAGAGTTTCCCACCACATTCCTCCATGTTGTCTGTCACCCTGTTTCAGAGGATTCACAATCCAAACCACAGCACAGCCATACCTTGGAGCATGTGACCTTTCCATTCAGACACTGGCAGGTATTGCAGTCATCATCCCACTTGGCCCCGTCTGGCATCACCCGAACACTGGTAAGACAAGGCCTTCCTGTGACTGAAGAGAGATGGAACAGGATTATAGACTCAAAGTAGGGAATAGAGTGGAAGAACACCTTTCTAAATTAATCTAATCTTATCACTAAGTTTACTTATTCCATACAGACACACACTTGCTTGAAAACAACAAAGAGCACTCCTCAAAATCCCCATACAACCACAGACTGTTAACATGCAGTTACAGAGACCTCACTATAAGGACCAGCTATGACACCAGAAGTACCTTCTTGGCATCCCACACCGCTACGACCCGGTGGGCAAATGCAACGGTACCCATTGATTTCATCTACACACGTAGCTCCAAAGGCACAGGGGGAAGACTGGCATTCGTTGATATCTGTGGAAGGGAGGAGAGGAAATAAAAGTTACTCTATAATATCCTTTTATTTCGTCGGAAAACCATACAAGAGGTTTTCCTGCTGGAGCTTTGTGTTCATTTTCTAGGTCTGCCTGGAGATTGATGCTTATTTTCAGCACCAGTATAAGTGCAGAGCAACTTCTTTGAAGTTCCCGCTGTGTGGGACTAACAAAGATCAAAACCTGACCCCTATGGCTACTTCAGCTTTTCAAGGGCAAGGACGCATTCCTTCTCACACAAACACACTTCCTCTCCTCTGACATACTCCAGTTTTGCTCCCCTGCTACATTCTCCAAGGAAAGACAGCGTTAAACCCCTTTCCAGTTGCATTTTTACTATGAAACTTCCATTTCCATGGCTGTTATTAAAGGAAAGTGTTAGTGTCCTCCTACCTGTAATTATTATTAAATTACAGGGAAGTGCACACATCACCTCGGGGCTCGTAGGTGGATTATTAATTGACAAGGTTTTTGGCTGGCATGCTTTCACCTCAAGCAGAAACCTATGCCACACAAACACACTCCTGACTGGGAAGACTGCTGAAGGGCATTTTGCCCACTCAGCTGAAGCAAGGGGTTTCAAGCTCCAGCTGAACAGACTGTATGATATCCTTCATCTGCAAGGCCACTCCTGCCCTCCCCACATCTGCTACAGCTCCGGGTACGGATGCAGGAGACATCTATCCTTAATCTGATCTACACTTAACTCAATTAAGATGATTGTCTCGCAACAAGATGGAAGTGAGACAAACCCAAAGGCAGCACGCCACTGAAACACTTACTGATCCTACAGTCAGGACCGGCGAAGCCTGGAGCACACTCACAGCGGTACCAGTTGTCTCCATCCACACAAGTGCCACTGTTGTAACTGTAAAGAAAAGCCATGACGCAAGTTAAAAACCTGCTGCAGGTAAAGAGAAACTAAAATTCAAAACCAAAATAAAGGCAAAGGATGAAAGAGAAACACATTAAACTTACCAAGGGTGAGGGCTGCAGTCATTTGTGTCTGCAAAGCAAAGACAGACAACTTAAATATGCAGACTCTGGCTAAAACAACCATACTGTCAGTAAAGAATGATCAAACTTCCCCTCATACCCAAGTTACACTTAGCTCAACTTTAACAAAAATATGCTGAAATTCTCTACTAAATTGATTCCAGGCTTCTACCACAAAATTTGTTAACTACATTGTGGAACACATGTACACAGGAAGAGATCCTTGTAAAGAATCTAATGGGAGGGGGGAGGAAAAAAGTGGAAGCAGACAGAGCTGCTCTTAGAAGAAGAATGCAGGAGAAAACAAGACGACATCTGTCTCCACTTAGCTCATCTGCTACTTTCTCATGCCCAGGTCAAAGCTCTATCACATAAAGTCATTAAAAACAAAGATTTAGGTGATGCTAAAGCCTACATCAAACAAGCCTTCCCTTCTGGTTTCAATCTTGACTCCAAGAGCGACAGGATGAGCTGATGTTCTCATCGTGCAACACTCTTGAAGCGTTCAAGCAGAGACAACTTACTCTGAGTACACGTGGGTCCTTCCCAGCCCTCCTTGCAGACACAAGTGAAAGACTCCCCGCTGACTACGCAGGTACCACCGTTATGACAGGGGTTTGGCAGGCAGCTGCTGTTCCTCGCTGTAACAGAAACAAGACTGGCCCCTGAGTCGTTGGAAAGGCATCGAAACGGAGCCAAGAGGAAGAACTGAGGTCACAGATTTCACACTGCATCTGCTTCCTGGTGATTACGCAGGGTATTTACCTATGTTACAAGTGGCTCCTTCCCATCCTGCAGGACACATGCACTTGAAGGTGTCCCCCTCGTCATAACACGTTCCTCCGTTGTTGCATGTTGCCTCATCGCACTGGCTGTCACCTGTAGAGAACCCGAACTACCCTTAATGTCGATGCTTTCTTAATGCAACGCAACAAGTTGAAGCAGCCTCAACAGAGCACACATGTTATGTTCTGGAAACGCTGAACTTACGGGAGTGGCAGGTTTTCCCTTTCCACCCATTTTTACATTCACAGAAGAAGTCGTTGACCAAGTCTCGGCAAGTTCCTCCATTGTGGCAAGGGTTTTTACTGCAGTCATTAATATCTAGATATGTTAAGAAGAGAAAACGAGGTAAGCCATGTTTACAGAATTGACAAGCACTTGATGCCTGCCCCATCCCTAACGTTGGCCTGTGTTTCAATCATGGATTAAGCACTTAAGTCCGTATTTTAAAAGCTTTAAGTGCTGTCACAGAGATGATGAGTATTCCAACCACAACCCTCCAGTTTGATTTCATCGTTTGTCATCTTGCTTCACTAACCGAGAAGTGAAAAGGTCAATTACATAAACTATCCTACCAGTCACACGACAGGAGCGGAGAGTTCGCTCCTCTTCTATTCCTAAGACTGACAGGGTACAGGTATGGCATATGCAGATACACCATTCCCAAAACAGCAGGTGCTAATGCTAAGGCTTTATTGCTCAAAGTTATCCAAAGGGTAGACCAGGAAAAATTAAACAGAGAGACAGGTTCTGCTCCCAGCACTTGGGTTTAGTTTCAATACAGAAGCCTATGACTTGGTGGAAAAGGAGGACACCTTGTTCTCTGTGGCCTTTGAAGCAGAGATCACGCCAAATTGGTACTGGTCACTGTCATCCTAAAGACAGTACCAGCCATTCCTTCCTGGTATTTTTCCAGATCCTCCTGTGTGAAGAATGATAACTTACTTGTTTCACAATACATTCCTTCCCATCCATCACTACAAATACACTTGTAGGAGTTGATGCCATCAATACAAGTGCCACCATTTTTACAGGGGTTGCTCTCACAGTCATTAATATCTGCAACAGTTTGGAGGAGAAAACAAAACAGAAGGAAAAGGAAAATCAGACGAGAAGAGCAGCCACCAGAAGTCATCACCTTGCAGACAACTTGGCTACGACCCTCGAGAGGAAGGGTTATAAGCAAGGTGAGAAGTGAAAAACTGCACAAAGGGATGAGCCTGTCACTCAACAATTACTACTAAACCCAAACCCAAGCCCCGGAGTGCTCACGATCGATGTTAAACCCCACCATTCACCACCTCAGCCCTTGTATACCTAAGGCTTTTAAAAACACACAACTCAAGGCCAGAAGGTTCATGACTGTGAACTTTCCCCAAGGCCCAGCAAATTCCAATCTGCCTCGCCCAAGCGGGATATGAAAACTTAAAGCAGTTCCAAGGTTCACGGTGCCACAAGAAACCATCAAGCAGCCTGGGAGGAAAGGATGGAATCTCTTTCCCACAAGATATATTCTCTTGTCAGCTCTTACTCTCATGACAGTAGGTGCCGGTGAATCCTTTGTTGCATTCACAGGTGAATTTTCCACCTGCTTGGCTCTTGCACTTCCCGTGAGGACCACAGACATTTGAAGAGATATAACGAACCCCTTCTGGGGTGCTGTTAGAAGCTACCGCCACCGTGCAGCTGTCAATCACTGTAGAAAAGAGAGAGCTGGGTGAGGATTGGCCCCTCTGCCTCACTGCGTAAGCTCAGAGCAGCATTTTCACTTCCAGTGATGGATGTTTAAGAGACATACGCATCATGGAATCATTTAGGCTGGAAAAGACCTTTAAGATCACTGTGTCCAATTGTAAACCTAACACTGCCAAATACACTTCCTGCTTTAAAATGACTGCTCCAACTGCCTGTGCGTAAAATAATCACATCATCTTATGTGACAACTGCCGGACCACATCTGTGGCCTGGAATAAATTCAGCAAAGCAGGCTATTTGCTACACGTGTTTCCTATGCACACTGATGTAACACTGTCTTTCAAATAGCCAATATTTATCACA
>JAOEHY010030449.1:0-27309 GCA_025447955.1 Psilopsiagon aurifrons | reverse complement strand
AAGCAGGCTATTTGCTACACGTGTTTCCTATGCACACTGATGTAACACTGTCTTTCAAATAGCCAATATTTATCACACTGGCTGTTTGGAAGCCAGCATTACTCATCTTCTCATACAAAGAGAGGCATAAGGCGCAGGGCAAAATTCAGCCTCTTTATGCAAGAGCTACTCCAGCAAGTAAACCACTGGAGCTTCATTATGGCTCCAGCCAGAGGAGGGGTGTAAGCTAATGCAAATCATTCCTGTTCACCTGCAAGGGAACACAAACCTTCACAAGGGGTTGTACGGCAGTGATCTTTCAAGTGGGAGCAGTTCTTCCCTTCGTAATCTTCAGGGCAGTTACAGAAATAGTCCATAGCAAGATTGAAGCACTGGGCACCGTTCTGGCAAGGATTTGGCTCACAATAATCTATGTCCAGCTGTAAGTAGTGCACAGAAAGGAAAGGGAAATAAAAAGGGGGGCAGGGAAGAGAGAAACAAGTTTTATCATCACCTTCCCTCACTAGGATAGGCAGGCATTGTGGAATCTGACCTTTTTATCTGCTGCCTCAATGAGTTGTTCATCATGCACAGTTTAGTTTGACTTGCAACTATGTCAGCAGACAGCAGCACTCAGTGTTAAACAGCCCCTCAAAAGTTAACAACGTGCAACAAAACCTGACACGCAGACACTTGCACTCTGCTTCTCAACAGGAATCCTCAGAAACCCATCAGGGGGTTTGTGGGCTTCTCCCCCCCCCCCGTATATATTAATCAAGCACGTTCTTGGCAGACTGACAGCGATATCAAGTGCAACTTTATCCTATGGTTCACTGAGTGCCAGGCATTCCATGTACAGACCCAGAGTGCTGGTAGGAACGCCGCTGGCGGAGGGCCTGCCTTTCACCCATGCTTCTTACCTGACAGAGGTTTCCTGAGAAACCAGCGGGACACAGACATTGGAATCCATTGATTTCATCCTGGCAGTGACCCCCATTCATGCAAGGGTTACTTGCGCATTCATTGATGTCTTTCTCACAGTGATCTCCTGCATAGCCAGGTGAACAGATACACCGATAACCATTAACCAAGTCCTGGGAAGAGGGAACACAAAAGTTTAGAGTTAAGGCTTTTTCCTCCCTCTTGATGTATTCTTATTAAAGAAAACAATAACCCCCAAACCACAACTCCCCCCTGACACTCCATAATGAACAAACAAAAACACTCTTACTATGTCCCGACAAGGCAAGAGGTTTTTTAACTGGGTAATAATACACACACATGCTCACACACTCCCCCTACTTCCCCCCCTGTACTGGTTTACATTCTTAATTTCCAGGCAGGATAAATTAACCCACATTTTGAAGTGGAGTATCTACATTTACAGCAAGTAATCTGCACAACAACCAGCCCATTCACTGGTGACACTGGCACTGAAAAGGAGTCATTTATTGCAGTTATATCTTTTTTGCCCTTGCTGCTCTATGCACGTTCCCTGACACGCTGTAGCATGACACAGTTCCTCCCCCCAGCTCAAAGAAATGAGAGCTTATTCCAGCTAATTGCTATTTGCCACACTATAGATGTTTAGTCTCAAGTGTTTTACTATTACAAGTCTTGGGGAAAGCAAAATAAAGCAAAGTGGCTTTACCCGACAGGATCCTCCATTCTGACATTGTCCACGACAGTCGTTAATATCTGCAATAAAACTACTGTGGTTAGAAGGCAAAAAATATATTTACTCTAGATACAGAGTTCAAGTCTCCCTAAAACTGCAGCTAGATAAAGCTTTTGTCAAGTTTCCTGCATGCCTTCCTCGAGATAAGGTTATTATAATGGGTGGGAACCTTTCACGATTCTTCTACTAAAGGCAGTGAAACTTCACATCATTGTTTTAGCCACTTTATCAGAATATAACTATGTTATGGCCTAACAAGTCCGATAAAGTCGTGTATTTTCATTCCACACCAACTACTCCCTTTCTGAAAACAGCAGCCACTGGGGCTCTGCCTGATGCTTAAATCTGAGCTTAGGACTCAGTGGCTTAAACACATACACACACAAGTGGCCTTTAATAAACCAAGAATACAGCCACTTACTGATATCACAGTTGTGGCCAGACCAGCCAGTAATGCAGTCGCAATAGTAGCTGCCAATCAGGTTCCTGCAGGAGTTGGCATTGACACAGGGTTTGCCCTCACATTCATTCGCATCTGGAAAAACAAGGTGGATGTCAAATGCAAGGCTTGTAGGGCAGGGGGAGAAGGGAGAAAAGCCTACGGGGGGTTTTCACAGCAGTCATCAGCCCTCCGTTCAGATCTAAGGGGAACTTTTAATACACAGCATGGATTAGCATGACTTGAACGAACAAAAGTCAGCTGTACATCAGCCTCTGAAGCCTCTTTCTCTGCAATTAGAACATACAGGCTATGCTAATTATTTGATAATTACACCCAGCCACTCATTAAGAGCAACTTTCTCCCCCCACACACATCCCAACCGAGCATTCCGAAGGAGGAGTGCTACAGCCTGGTCACTGGGATTAGTGCGTTGCATGAAGAATGCAGACAGCTCATTCTTCATGAGATCATCCACATTTTGGAGCCCAGCTGTGAACTCCTTGGTCTGGAGGAGCTGACATGGCTGAAGAGATACCGCCACTTTCTCACAGGCTAAAGTGGGGGTGGGACTGGAGGGCATACACATGCACCCTCCCCACTTCAGTTCATTTATGGTTTATAGTATGTCTCTGTGCCTTAGTTAACCATTTCCTCCAACTGCCAGCATACATCAAAATGACAAGAGAAGGAAACCACTCAGAGTGGTCTAGACCCCAGTCCTGCAAACACTGACAATAATTCTCCATGTGCCAGAATACATCCATAGGCTCCCAAACCATGAACCATTGCCTAATGCAAAGGGCACAGCTACCCTTTGTCTGCCCAACTATGATCCCTTTTGCATTTATCTCCCACCGCCCACCCCAGAGCGGCACTGGATGAAGAGAAAAGCAGCTCTCACCTAGCTGGCACGTTTTGCCAGTCCACTGAGGTGGGCAAATACACTTAAATCCATCAACTAGATCCTGGCAAGTTCCTCCATGACCACAGGGATTTGGAGAACAATCATCAATATCTGTAAAGCAGAGTAAAGAGAGGCTGAGACTCTGCATCTGCTCCAATTTCTACATCCACTCTGATTTCAGCAAAAGCCTCCTGTTGTGTAACAGTAGCGTGAAAGGGGATTCAAAGCACAGCGGAAGAAGCTTACACCTGTGGCCTTTTGGCAAGTGGGAGTTATATTTTGGGGCAGCAAACCTCTCCAAACAGTGTTTTAAGCAGCTTGCCAGAATGCTACAAAACTTCAGTGTTCTGCTTCTTTCAAGAAGCCATTGACTATTCTTTCCCCTGGTGTTTAACAAAAACCTTGGTACAAGTAAAGGAGATGAGAGTGCACAGTGGTAGAAGTGGCTGCCAAGAACCAATGCTAAAACTGGGAGAGGCTCAGTTTATCAGGGATTAGAAAGACTGGTGTAAAACAGCAGAGCACGACATTTTTAATGCTATTTTAAAGACACTTACTGTCAGTGCAAGTTGGTCCAGCCCAGCCAGGTGCACACACACATTCAAATCCCAGAGATGTCTCTGAGCAGCTTCCTCCATTGTGACAAGGGTCAGAGAGGCAGGCGTGCTCTGCTGCACCAGGACAGAAACACAGCATTTGGAGTCCATAGCAGTGATCACGAGCCACCCCCTCCTCCCTTCCTCTGGACACGCCATCATTGCTGCTGTGAGAACCTCAAATCAAAAGCTACTCGACAGCAGGAAGCATCTTCAATGCTAAACCCATCACCACACTGACTTGCACCCGCCTGAGTCAGAGCCAGCAAGGTACTTGTAGCGATCCCTCCAGTGAGCAGAAGGCTGATGTTCAGAGATGCCAACTGTTCATGATGAAGCATGAACAAGCAAGTCTGGCTCTTTGCAGCCAGCCCCGACATCTTAACACCGGAAAAGCAGCTTTTCCCAACTTCATAAAGTACATCCAAAACCAGACACTAAAAGCTGGTGAGGATTAACTGCCAAGTGGCAGCATCGCACACTTACCAATCTCACAGTTCTGTCCTGAGTAGCCCTCCGGGCAGGAACACTGGTATTTATCAGGGCCAGTGTTGCTGCAGGTACCACCATTCAAACAGGGTGGGTGGGTTCCACAGTAGTTCAGATCTGCAAGAGGTGAGGAGCATTAAAACCATGGTAGAAAAGCAACAGGAACATCAGCACATGCAAGCTTTGTTCACTTACTCTGGAGCCTTTACACAATACAACCACGCGCACCCTGCGGAGCAGGACAGGGAGAAGCTAAGGACAGACGCTAACAGTGCCAAACAGCAGAGGAGACAGTGCTTGGGCAGCTGAAGGACACAAACTCCCACCACGTTTCAGTGGACTCACTCGGTCTCTGCACACTCTTTCCATGCTGAGTTTGCCAGTGTTAACATTCCAGCGTTACGCTGGGCTATGGGTTAAGATTAGCATACCTTTGTCACAGAGCTGACCACCCCAGTTGGTTTCGCAGAGGCATTGCCATGGTTCAATGCAAGTGCCGTGGACACATCCTGGGTGTGGAATGCACTTATCGCAGTACTGGCCTTGCCATCCATACTGACACCTTCGTTTAAAGAGAAGGGAAAAAAGAAGTCAGACCAGGGGAACAACCCAAAACCCCGTTAGAATCACCCTGTGATTCTAACTCACATGTGAGTGTGTAGCTCCAAAGCTTGGAGAGAGACCAGGGTGGTAGGGGAGAAGGGCAGGAGGAGGTGGGGGGGGGGGAAGCTATTCGAGGTTTGTTTGATGGTTTCTTGTAAACAAACATTTTGGTAGTTTTGCCAAGGTCTCTCTTGCCGGTCCTCCTGACAAAAGAATAACTGTTCTGAGAGAACCAGCATGAGGCCATTCAGCACAATAATACTCCTTTGGAGCCTCATACAAATGTGGCAGAGAGGGTGGGTGTGCACTACAAATCAATCTCTGGGCTTTGACAGGGTGCTTTATAAACTGAGCGGGGAGAAGAAAAAGTCAGTGAAAACAATGGTTATCCAGAGAGCTCCATGAATTCTATGATTCCAATACAAGGTTCCAGGCATTTCAGCCGGGCTGGGTTTGCAGGAAGACAAACAAAACCATAAACACCAACCCTGAGCCCTTGGCAAGGCAGCAGCAAAGCACCAGGAGCTCTCTGCTCTATCAGAAGATAAACTTATTCTCAACTGGAAGATGTACACTGCAAATATGGACTGAGCCACAGGGAGAGGTGAAAGAGAACAGCAGACATCAGGATTTTACATGTACTCAGAGAAGATCAATTGTCAGTGTATTTCAGTTTGACTCATGCTGGCCTCTTGTCAGGGAAAAACTAACACATCCAATGCCGAAAAGCTTTTAATTTAATGTCTGGAGAAGAACTGATTATTATTATTATTGAAATCATGTATTGCTGCTACCAATGAGCTACCTGAATTCTCAACTTAAAACAAAGATGTTCTTGTAAAGTAAAGCCCCCTTAAGGGAAAGCTCGGTTTTGGCTTTCATTTAGCTCTCACTAGCAAAGCAGACCAAGGATTCCTCAGATTAAAGTGAATCTAAAGATAGAAACAAGGAAAACAAATTGAAAGTAAAAAGCCAGGGTTTGTTGAGGTCCTGCATTTCATTAACAGGTCCTGAGAGTAATTGATCAGCAGCAATTATGCACTAAGCTGTCACTAAGTTATGAAAACAAACCTCATCTGCACAGAAGTCAGCTAAGCTTTCTATTTGTGAAACCCCCCACCATTCCACTGCCGATTTCTTCTCATGGGAAAAAGCTGGGAGCATCTATCCAATGGGTAATCACACACAGCCAGTGGTGAGGCCAACTTTCCTTCTGAAATCTCAGGTGACAAACTGCATCCTAATCAAGTGCTTTTTTTAATAGCTACTTCAATAGCAGCCTATTCAAACTCAATGGGAAAATCTTATTAGCTTGTGCGTTAAGAAGCACCAGGCCACCTTATGTGTCTGTGTGCACAAAGAACATGAAAGAAACCCAGATCAGGCAAAACAACTCCCTAACAGCCCTTGGAAAATCCTTCTATAGAGGGAATACAGTAACAAGGCACAAAGATCAAAATTCAGGAACATCCCCTTTTAATTTGTGTTGCATTCAAAGCAAGTCGCTTGTGAGCTTGCAAGCCAGCAAAACCAAGGGACCTCCCCTGCAAAAACAGGTATTCAAACTGAGACTTTTACTCCTTCCTGCCAAATGAAAGGAAT
Organism: Psilopsiagon aurifrons; assembly: GCA_025447955.1. NCBI lineage: Eukaryota > Metazoa > Chordata > Aves > Psittaciformes > Psittacidae > Psilopsiagon > Psilopsiagon aurifrons. Next base: position 21,016 of record JAOEHY010030449.1, on the reverse strand, counting down.
GTTTTCTTTAAAGCAAGTGTGAAGAGAAACACATAATTAAAAATAATATATATATAAAACAGAGGAAAAAAGCAATGAGCTTTAGAGCCAAAGATACGACTTTCTTCAAACATCAGCTTCAAAGCGGAACAAACAAAGCTGGATAAGGCTATGGGCATTAGAAAAAGAGTTAGATATCCATTCCAGAAATAAGATTCATGGTAATAATTCTTGTTTAATAACACGTATGCAGCCGTTTCTCATGAGAAATTTAAAGTTAACTTTCCTTGTATAGTGATTCATGAGTAAATATGGTTTTGTTGGCTGGCATGCATTAAAGAAAGTGACTCGCACCAAAAGGGAAAAGGATATTTTAGGAATGTTTGCAAGTTGCCTATTGTACCAGAACCCAGAGCAGTTTCTGCTGGGATGTTATTTTTAACCTCTGTTGCATTTATAACATACAGGCTATATGACTCATCAAAACTTAAAAGAGAATAAAATCTTGTTTCTGTGTTCACTTTAAAGATATTGGTCTAACTTGGCAAGCAGAAGTTATCTGAAAGCACCAGAAGGACAGCATTGTTTCAAGACTATGCAAATCAAGTGTGGGAAAGTTGCACCTTAAGTAAATAAGAGCACTAGTGCATGTCTGGGCAGTGAGTGGGAGGCAAGAGACTTAGAAAGAGAAAGGGAAGAAAAAACTCTGGAAACAAAGCCTGTTGTTCTGACTGGGAGACAGCAACCTCTACAAGGCATGTTTATTCTGATGACAGAAGCACAAATCACTGGTAGCCTTGACTGATACAATCCTCTCACCATCTGGCCCCTGATACTTCCTATCCTTGGAAGGCTTTTTTCCCTTTTCTAATTAAAAAAAGCTTTAGATTTGGTCTTCTGAGGGTGAAACAGCTTATATCAGCACTGCTACACATTGAAATCACGGAACAACCTACAACGGCCCCATCCGTCCTGTGGCTTGACTTTCACTTTGCAACATCTCTTGCAGAGGGTGAAATTACTTCCCACCTTCCTTTCAGAACATTCCTGGATGGCTTTGTGTTTTGGTTTTGAAGCACAGAACACAGGGACAGAGAAAGAATGAACCACTGTGTCTATTTAGGCTGATTTCCTATAGTGTGTCAGACACCCCAGACTTGGTTCTTGTTTGAACTATAGCTTATCTAGAAAGAAAAGCAGTCCCCTTCAAGCAAATGTTTCCAGCAACAGAGAATCCATCAACATGTTTGTTAGGCAGAAAAACTGCTCTCCTATTCCTTCATTTGGTGAGTTTTATCCCTGAATTCCCAAGCTTCATTTATAATCCTTCCTACCCAGCATCAGTATCTCATAATCTCAGAAGCCCTCACTTCCCTATCACCTGTAAACAGATATGATAAAGGGTTACACACAGCAACTTACAACCTGTTTGTTGATGAGGAATCGTCACGTTTAATATCCATTAACCCTCTATTTGTAAGGGAGGGAACAGCACGTTTCCCTCTGCTGTATAAACATGCTGTATTTCAAATATCTAATTGCTGGGTTATGGATAAACTCTGCTATTCATTGTATCCTTGCCAGGACAGAATGGACTTCAAAGCATGGGAGCAAAATTCTGCATTCATCAGAGCCTACTGACAAGATTTCATCCCAGCTATTAACCTCTCAGCACTCGGAGCCTGGCTCACAATGGTAAAGGAACCGAGAGATTTAACTAATCCCATTCTAAAGAATGCTTGACTTTTGCCTACTGACGGAAGAAAGTAGGGGGTGGGAAGGAGGGAGAGGAAAGACTGAAAGGGAGAAGGGAAGAAAAAAGCCACACTGTACTTCAAGCTTATAGCTGAAAAAGCCTCTTAATCGGGGGGGGGGGGGGAAGTACCCAAAAAACATATGTACTATATGCAGAATCAATTAGTTAGTGCTCGTTAGGCAGCATTCACACGATTCATCTCATACCCCCCTCTTCTCCCAGTGCCACCATTTCACAAACCAAAAGCTTCTTAAAATTATCAGTGCGCTAAAAGCCCGCTCCCCCCTTATTCTGGGCAAGTCAGCATGAATAATGTGCCTTGGTCAAAAACATGACTCCAAAACCACATTCCCTCCCCAGTCCTATTGTGTTTAGCATCACTTGTTTAATTATTTGGGGGGGATGGAGGGAAACAAGGAGGGAGAGGGGGCATTTACCTGCACTCTCCTGGAATTGTGCAAGAACCATGCTTGGGGCTACATCCCTGACGACAAATGGCTGTTAAAACAAAGAAAGAGAAGTATCAGCATGCCGCCTGCTTCCTGCACCTATGCACTCGTGGGAATGTTTTAATCTCTAACTAGGACTGTAATCCTACTAAATCCAAGGTTTTAATAAGTTTCTTGTATCAAGTCTACTGGAAGGCAAACCAAGGTAGGTGGCTCCCTGTGATGGGAAATCCATCAGCTAGCATTGCAGAGGAATCATACCTAATGCTGTTCAATGTTGCTTCTAGTCAACAGAAACCATCCTGCCTTAGAGAGCTCAAGTCACTCTGAGTCTACAGGTTTCCTTTCTCTGTCTTTTGCCTGTGAACTGGTCCACTCCTCCTGGTTTTACATCGAATTCAAAGTAACTTTTAACTACTCCAGAATTACTTTTGAGCCATATCTCTGGACAAGATATTAAGATGGGCATCAATTCAAACTGCAGGTAAACTCAGTCAGCAAGACATGCTGATAGTGTGTTCCTGCTCACAGTCCTGCTTTCCCCTTCTGAAATTACTGAGGAAGTTGCCATTCCCTAATAAACATGTCAAACCATCTCAGGTAGAACAAACAACCTGGGACTTTTCAGACACCAAAGCTTTACACTTGCCAGGTCAGCTCTAAAACAAGTCTCTCCTTCCTGCTTGTCTTGAAGTTCTGCACCGAAGGGGAAACCCTTTTTGAAGTCAGCGGCAGAACTCCCATTGAAGTCAATGGGCTGGGTTTTCTTCCCAAGGGCAAAGATGTGGATAATCAGAGAAAGAACACATCTGCTAAGTGCCCAGTACTTGTCAGACCTCTCCAAGATATCAAAACAAGGCAGCAACTAGTCTTGCCCCTACTGCTCTGCGTAAAGAGTTGAGCTGCTGTCCCATTACCCCTGCACAAACTGACCACTGAACTGCAACCTGGATACAACACATTCAAATCCTAAACAAGCCTGCTGGTCATTTGGGGCCTGAGCATTCGTCACAAACCTTTGTTGCATTCTGGTCCCATCCAGCCTTCCAAGCAGGTTTTGTTGCCATTCTGGTCACAGGTATGATGAGTGAAGAAGTCATCTCTTGGTCGACAAAACTTGTTGCAGCCAAAGCCATAGTAGTGTTCTGCACAGGTCACACGGATCTGGTACTCAAAGTGGGCAGCTCCTGCATTATGCTTCAACGTCTGCCACTGACGGCTTGGGTTGATCATGCCAGAGTGGGATGCCTTCTCAATAATGCGATCGGGATCTAGAAGTTACAAGAGATGTCAGAGTTAAAAGTCTGTTTAGCTGCCACATCACAGCTCACCAGCTTCACAGGCAAGGCTCTTTAAGGCAGCTAGTGGGTTTTATTAATTTTCTGTTTTAGAAAGCAAGATAAGGCCGCCCTGGAGCTACAAGCCATTAACTGAAACACATATGCAGCATTATCAAACTGAGCAAAGCTTAAAATCAAAAGGGACTGCTAGGTTACTGCCAATCACTTATCCCCTTTGCAGTGTAAAGGCATCCAGGAAGAATTACACAGTTCATGACTGAAGAAAATCCAGCTGCTTTTACTTCTAGCTGCAACAGACTGGTACATAACATGATCCTCCCTGCTTCTCCTTTAATGGTACTAGTTATGTTTTTAAGGGGAATATTTATGAAAACATCATGCTACAATAGCCTAATAAAGCAATGCCTGTAAAGTGAACATAAGCATCACTAAAGGTTTGCAGCCTTCTGGGGCTCTGGTGTAAACTAAATTCAAACCCAGCCACTCTGGCATTCAGATGTCATCAGTGACCTCACCAGGTTTTGTCTGAGAAATGCCATGGAAGTTCTCTGCTCAGATGTTACCTGACACTAGAAATTCAGGACTACCACAGCTTGAAGCAGAGCACTCAAATTACTGCTTATGTGTGCTATAGAGCTGGGTACTCTCCATAGAGCATTTCAGAGTTTAGACTTTGTACTTGACATTTAGCTGCAGGCAAAGTGTCTTCTGGCTTTCAGAGCCCTACAACTGTCTAAATTATGGCTTGAAATAATAATACTTCACCTCAGCTCAGAACATTGTATATATCTGTGGTATTTCACTTTGTAGTCCAGGTCCTGTGACTTAAATGATCTGATGCTGCCTTACAACCTGCTGCTAGCAAACACTTGACTGTCAAGTGAAAGTTTATCATAAAACAGCCAAAATATCCTTGCAGACATAGTACAAAAACAACAGTAAGTACCAGGCTGCACTGTTCTGTATATGGGAGCATAATCCAGTGACAGAAGCAGCTTAGGTAAAAGGGCAGTTTGCCAACGATGTGTTAGAAAGCGGTACGTGAAGTACTGGCACATTTGAACATTAAGAATTAAAATGTACTGATATCCAACTTGCTCTTCCAACAATTACAAAGGAAAGCTTGGGGATTTTACATAAGGCAGAGCTGAAGACTAATGAAGTTACTACATAAACCTTAAGATGCCACATGGGCAGTTCTTCATCTAAAATACTTTTAGGTGTCTTTGCTAAGGACCTTTGATTTGTAGCTTTCAAAAAGAACCTCCAAAACAGGCTTCTCAAGCCTCAGATCCCCATTATCAATTCCCCATTCTGCCTGTCTGCAGCTCTGAATAAAGCTCAGTCAAAGCACTCGCTGCACCACCACAGAACGCTGTCAATACACACACACACTAAGCATTTACCCATTTTTGGGGTATCCTTGGCATGAGACTAGAGCATTCATTAAGTGTTTATGGTGTGAAATTAAGGGCAACTTCTTGTTCACCTTCTGGTATTTCTGGTTCTATAATATCTTCCATTTAAATCAGGTTTTATTATTCCTTGGCACTAAGCCCCCAACCCCACATCTATGCGCAAGACTTTCAAATGCGTGCAGGCCTTTATTAATTTAAACCCCATTCACAAGTCATGTAGATGCCTAAGGACTTTTCCATACTGGTCTATCCAGAGCAATATCATGTCCTGTACTGTGCAGGTGTAAGGCTCTTAGATCTCATCAACGAGATTATTGACTAATTCTCAGAGGTGCTTAAGCAGATGCATATCTGTTCGTCTTGAATAGGGCTAGTCAGGCGATTAGAGCTCCACTCATGCGTGCTGGGGATGGCTTTGCTGCACTTGCCAAGATTACACCCTGATCTACAGCACAGTTGGAAAGCAAATGCATTTCCCCAAATACCAACTCTGTGCATAAAGACATCCTGTTTCTCGTAATCAAACAACTCTGTCCCTTTCTCCTGCAAGTGAGAGAAGAAAAAGGGAATGGCGCTCAATTTAGTTTTGTAAACCACCCCCCTCCACACACACACACACTCACTCACGCTTTTCCAGCCTTTTCCTGTTCCCCATTGGGAACATACCACTGACAGCTATTTCAGTCCTTGGCACCAGAAAAACAGTCGCCTTGGAAAAGAGATCTTTCCTCTTGCCTCTGCTCTATCATTCCTCCCCTATCTGCCAGCTCATTAGGAAGCATGTCCTTGCTGTATGTCTACAACATCTCACTCCAACCACTGGCTCTTTTGAGCCCTTAACCACAGGCTGAACTCAAATGGAAACATCCTTATTAGACCACTGGACTTTATTATTTTAAGGGCCCAGATGAAAACCAGCTGCTATTTTTCTTTGGATCATGGCTAAAATGCCTTTCATTTGATACGCCTTACAAAGCTACCACCATACATTTCAATTCAAGTAAGGTCTCAAAGGCTTAAGATCCCTTTCCATGAGCCGTCACCCAGTTTTCACAATGAAGTATTGGCATGTTTCTTCTTGTACTAAAATTTCTCCACCCTTCCCTATTCCTACCTTTGAGTATGCACTTACACAAGTGTGCTGACCCAGACTTTGTTGCAACAACTCTTCCATTCTTAGCCTGCACTGACAATGTTTGAAGTTTTATAGTAAGCAATCCCAAAGCAGCAGACTGGGTAAGTAAATAGAAAGCGGCAGTCAACCAGGCTTGAGAGAAAGCCATCTTCCTAACTCCTCTGACAACAACTGGCTCAGAAGCCCGTGCTTTGCTAGAAGGGGTAGAGGAAACATTAACCAGTTTGAGATCAATGAAGTGGAAGAGAGAGGCTTTCTGTACATCTTTAGCTTCCACTCTGCACTTTGCTGTCAGAGAGTTTGTTGGTTTCATTCACTTCTCACGGCTACACTTCAAAGCTATTAATCTCTTTATTCAGTGGGCAACTGTATCACAGGCTGTAGGCACGGGGAAATGAGCTGTTCTGACTGCCCACCTTCGCTTTGCAGTGTGCAGTGTGTATAACTATCTCTGGAAGTTACAGTTATGCAGCATCAGGAAGCAAACAACAACAAGCAAAGCCCAGATTCCTCAAGGCAGTTTGGGTGGCCAAGGACACCACAGTTATTTCTGAAGGTCTTTCGGACAACTTCCAGCTATGGCTTAGTTTACATTGTGCTGAAGTCTCTTATGCCCAACTGCAATTCACGTGCAACTGATACCAGTAATTTACAATAGCTCTTTGACACAGTTTGAAATGCAATGTCAGACCCATTAGCTTTATGTATGAAGCGACAGTAGCAGGATGGCATCTAGACAAGAACCAGAGTAAGGAAATCATTTAGGTTGAATCTTGGCTCCAACAAAGCGTGATTCTCATCAAGTTCAACAGGGCCAGAGCTTAACTGCAAACCACTCCTGGAAGCAAGACAAGAGAGTATGCGGTAAAGCAAATGTAGGAGGAGTGGAATGTAGAGGGGGGAAGGAAGCATCCACTCTAGGATCTCCTAAGCACTGCATTGATCAGAGGATGCTAGAGCTATTGAGAAGTTACACAAAGCCTACTAAACTCACTTTTCTGAGAGAGAGCTGTCTCAGACTCCTTACAATTCAGTGGCAATTAGGGCAAAAGAAAATCCTGGACATCATAAAAACCCTCATCACTGTATGTACGATGCATAGTTCTAATGATTTCCGTAACTAGCTCTTCAAGACTTACTCTTCAGCTATGGGAAAGCTGACTGTAAGCAAAGCGATGTGGCACAAAGGCAAAGCTTTGTGCAACACTGTGACTGAAGTGACCCAGAGATGGATATGTGACAGCAAAGCTAGAGCGGGAATGCAAATCAGGAACATGTGTAAGAACATGTCCGCACTTGGTCAAATGCACTGCTGAGAAATAAGGCAATTTTGTCTGAAGACAATTGTACTTCCAGAACATGAAAGCAAAGAAAGGGTTCATTGTGTAGCTTTGGAAATGCAGTTGTTTCATGAAAAAAGATGAGCTCTAATAATAGTAAAAGTGGCAGAGACTCAGTCTGAAAAACCTCTCAGATCCTACTATAAACAAGACCTTCATTTTGAATTCAGGCATCTTCGATTTTTAATACAGCAAGCTATTTTCTGCTCCTCCATAAAACACTCCACAGTCAAGAGCCGAAAAGCCTCTCAGTGCTGGGTAAAGCTGGGGTAGGGCCCAAAAATCACAGGTTCCATAAGAGTATTGAATGCAGCCGGCTGTGAAGCAAACCCTGGCTATCACTGACAGGTCATATGAACCATCTGCAGTGGACAGCTTCTTGTCTGGAACTGATAGAACATGCCACATATATTACAACCCATGAAGAGATCTGTGCAGAAAGGTTCTCAGACTCAGAGGCCATTCCCAAGCACTATACCCTCCGCCAATTAAAACACACCACCACAGCACTGTGCACATTTCTGCAAGGGCTTTCTTTCCTGAACCATGAAGTCCATTTTGTCACTGTGAGGCTGTCACCTGGCATTCCAAAGTGCACTACATGAAGCTACAAGATTTGTGTAAGATGGGATACAGTGTTGGTGCTTTTCGGTTGAAGGAATAGGCTTGTTTTGTCAACAAAAGGTTTATGAGTTCAGATTCGTACTTTCTCACGTGGTTTTTACCACGCATTACTGAAGCCTTAGGTTGAAAATAGAGCTAAATTTGCCCACCTACTTCAGTAACACGAGACAATACGCAGAACAACTCATAAGCCAAGAGACTCTGTATGGCTTCCTCTAGCTTAGCAGAAAGTTCCTGAAACCAACCAAAGCCATTCCAGGCAAAAGATTCCCACCCTTGATTTCCAGCCAGCTCTACCAGGTGGTGACTGCTAAATACTTTTCAGCCCCTGAATATAAATTCCTAGACATCCAGCTCCCGAGAAAAGCTGATAGTCACTCCTGTTTCTCATCTGCAGTCATCAGATGGGTATCTGTAGCAAGTCTTCGGAGATGAGTTTTTTTTTAGAGCAGCACATTCAGTTTTGAGAAGTACACAGTTTATAGGGAGGTCCCATGTCAGCAAGAGTCAGACTTCTGAATATCACTCCTAATAAAAAAATCCAAACAAAAACCCTTAAAGAAACCCCTTGGCTTCTATTCTGCCTAAGGAAAAAGAGAGAATTAACAGCAACTATTTTTAGGCATAAAACCATTGGTGCCTAGGTGAGCAAGCCACTCACCCTCTACAAGCAATATGAAGAAGACAGGCTGCTGCAGAGCCTGGCATAGTTGCTCTGAATTGTCTGGGGGAGAGCTTTTCCCTGTCCTCATGCTCTGCTTCACAGTGAGCTGGTTAGACTACCAAAGGCCTTTCGACAGACAGGAATCAAGGTGTCTCAACTAAGTAAACCAGCACAATGAATACTTACTAGTGGAGTTATCATTGTAATCCCATGCCTCAACGAGCAACGTGTAGGATCGCTGCAAAAGAGAAATGAGAGTTAGTTTCAAAGCCATACATAAAAAAAATGAGGAAAAAGCAACAAAACCCAAACCTAGAATATAAATTTCAATTAAAAAGAAAAATCCTTGTCTCTGCCCCAAACTAGAATACTTGAAAACCTAAATAGGTAATAGATTCTACTTGAGACAAACATGATCTTGAATCCCCATAAGCCACCTTATCCAGTCTGACTTAGAAGACCTTTCACCTTGGATAGCTCATCTTTGTCATCATTAATGCATCTTATGTACTTAACCAGGAAGCACAGCCTTTGACACTGCGCTGCAGCCACAATAAAGCATGTTTGGAAGAACTGCACATGGAAGACAGGAAACACCAGGCTAGTAAAGCAGCATCAAAAACCCCAGAAAGGCAAAACCAAACCCCCACCCTCCCAAACAGCTTCAAAAGAATTTTAGTTAGAGAAAAGTAATCTTGATGTCCCTTCCCCCAGCCATCCTGAAAGCAAGAAGTGTTGCTAAGATTACTGTGTTCTGCCTTGACAGCACAATCTCTAGGGACTCTGCTTTTCAGCACCCCCTTTGAAAGCTTTGTCTGCATGAGGGCCATCGAAGCTCCCACAAGTATCAGGTAACTGAGGGAAGAACTGATGGATATGGGAAGGGGGTGGGGTGAGAGAGAAGCATTGTAGAACAAAGGCTAAGATCAGACTATTTGGAAGAGCAGGGAAAGGGAAGATGCACTATCCACCCCATGTCACATTTACAGACACACTAAGCTGCCAATGAGCTCTCCAGCACTCCAGTAATAATAATCATAATCATAAGCATAAACTAACTGAAGTGACTCCATGGGTTGGGAACATGCCAGCTATTACATCTAAGCCACCTTTATCTTCAATCCTAACTTGAGAACAAGAGCCATTAAAAGATCTTCTCCTCCCCCAGCTCCACTCAGATATTATTATCCAGGCTGTATCTTTCAAAACTGCCACTTAGCCAGCCCTATCCAAACTTACGGAATGATTCAAAACCAAAAGCAAACACCACCAACCCCTTCACTCCTACAGAAAGCTGAAGAAAAATACAACTTGAAAAGTATAATGCAAACTACAAATGAAGTCATAAACGTAACATGTTTCTGGTGTGCAGAACACTAGTAGAACAAGTAAGAACTCTTCATGATGGGTTTTGGTGTGTTGCCATAGAAGCTGTGTATCGTAAGGTTTACTACTTCTTAATTGAATCTGCACTCAGTCACAGTGTGCTCATTTGTGGTCTGCAGTGCTTAACACCTTTTCTGTAACAGAAACCGAAACAGAGCTCAGAGAGGAAGCTGCTACAAGATGCAAGTGGAAGCAGACGTCAAATTCCTTAAGAGAAGAGGAAAAAAAATAGAGTTGAAGCAACCCACTTTCTCACGACTGGCCACAGCATGCAGCCTCCAAATGAAAACCTAGTTTGTGATGGACACCGCCTTGCAATATAGCCTAAATATGTTTCATATTCAAAGCAGACTTGGATTCCGTTTCACTCACTGATAACTGTGGGAAAATGCTTCCAAAAGTAAGCAAAGCTGGGCAAGCTGAGACATGCACCCAAACTCCCGAGCAGAGGCTCCATTGGCCCAAACCATCTTTGGTTAATATTTTGTAGAAGTTACATGTTATTTGTTACTATTCTAGACCAAGTCTGTCAAATTGAAAGAAACTCTAAAAATAGCTATCATTTTAGTGATCATTTAACACTGCTTAAAGCAGACTTAAGAAGTCCTTGCACAAGTCAGAGATAAATCAAAACCGAACCAGAATAGAACTCCTAAGTCATATTACAGACACAGATCATTCTATCTTGGGTGCTTCCTCACTGCTTTAATTACCAACACTGAGAAGCACAAACACAACATGTTCCTGCAAGCTCAAAAAAAGTATTATGATACAGAGAATAAATTACGGCAAGTAGCACTACTTCCAATAAAGTTAAGGATGTTTTCCTTTCGGCCTTGCATAATTGTTTTGGAAGAGATTTTGTCTAAACTCATAGCAACAGTTCCCGGTTGGTTCTCAGGACTGTTTACCAACACACCTAGCCCTTAAGGAAAGGAAAGGCTGAATCCTAGCTTTAAGTGCTACTGTTGCTAGATACTTGTGTGAGCACTTTCCAACACCACACAGGATTTGGTTTAAAGAGAAAAGGCACTTCTGCTTAACTGGATGTAAACACAACGCAGGGGGAACAGACCTACCCCAGCAATTCCCCTGTTGCCTACGCACCCTCTCACCTCATCTGAATATTTTAAATGAGGAATCCCTGTCCTGAAAAGGGATTAGACAAAGAGTGGCAGTTTAATCTCATGGTTCTGTCCCTCTCAGCACGGGGCAAGAAAAGGACAAGACTTTGTGTTCAAGATGGGACACTTCTGAACAAAAGACACACTGACACAGCCCCACAACAGTAGCAAACCCCCCTCAACAATCCAACTATCACATACCTCTAGCCAACCTCCTCCCCCCCCAAAAAAGGGCAGTTTGTACAAAGAGTGCACTGTTGAGATTTTTTTTAAGTGCATATCATCCCCACTCTATAGATCAACAATTCAGATATCTCAGGAATGACTACTTACAGCGTGGAGGTTTAAGCTTTCCCATGCCCATAGATGACCTCTGCCCATCTCTGAATAAATATATATATCCAGACACAAGAATTCCACATCATGCACCTTATTCCATCAAAGCAATGTCCTAGGCAACAAGGCAGGAGTGAATTTTCCAGAGTCACACCCAATTAGCCACTGTAAACCTGAGCTTGACCAGAAGGCAGGGATTCTGGCTTGAGAGGAAAGGCAGCTTGAAAGGAACAGCAAGCCGGCACACTTTGCAGAATATCCACTGTCTGATCAGCCCAGAGGACTGAAATGCAGCATGGCCAAATTTAAGCAAAGCTTCTATGAGTTAAGCTGTGAGAGGATGGAGATGGTTAAATTCAGACTCCAAAAAAATAACAAAGCACCAATGTGCAAGAGCTGCTCTCCTCAATGAGAAGACACCAGGATTTAGTCTTGATATACATCAAGTCAGATCATGAAATTGCTGAAATCTATCAGAAACTGTCCCTATAAAGGGTCTGAACAGGCAATGCAACCTCTTTCTGGTTATTTAAATGTAATATTAACAGCTCCAGATCAACAGAAGGTGTCTAAAGCTCTCTGCTTGTTTATTTTCTTCCCTTCATCCAGACATCCACCCAAAAGAGGTTTTTTTGTACTTTGGCTTCTAAAGGCAATCTGCGGATCAGTGGGACAGAAGAAGATTAAAACATCGGGCTCATTAGGGAAAGGACTGCCTCCTTTTTGAAAGAGGTTGCAACTAGTCAAACTTCTTCCCCTCCTATCCTTGTGGTTAAACCATGCGAGCTTTGCTGAGCATGTGAAACCATGACTAGACAAATGCAGTGGGAAGTTTGCATTCTGAATGCTGTGCCTGCTCCTCCTCTGCCAAACGAGGAGAGCAGGTTAAGCCCAGCACCACTCTCCTCACACTCTGCCAGCCATACATAGCTGTGAAGAGCAGTTGGTTCTTTCACCCTTCTTTGTGTCCTAGGGAAGAAGGCTAGGAGAGCGGCACACTGGCACAGCAGGCCACAGTAAATTGCCAAGAGCTACAGCAATTCCTCTTCCTTTCAGCTGGAAGGGGGTGAGATAGGGAAGAGGGAAGCTAAGACATATTTCAAAGCACCCGTGGGCCAGGGAGGAGGGCGTCTCTGAGCAGAGTTACAGCTAGTCACAAAACCACTTCCTCTAAACGTTAGCAGGACTCTCACTTGGGTACCCCCTCTGCCACATGACAAGTTACGATGATGCTATAAGATGCGTCACGACACCATGCCATGGTCAGACAGTCAACTTTGACAACAAAATGTTCCTTCAAATGAGATGAATACAACTGGTTCCTCATCCAGAGGAGATACAGACTTATTTGGGAAAAGAAGGGAAACAACCTAACTCTCTTAATGCTTTGTGGAATGAAACATCATCAGGAAACACTTCTTTGGGCCAGCCCACATAAGGATAAGGCAACACCTTCTCCTAATGTGACAGCTGCTACTTGCTCAACCCCACATATATAAACAAGTCCAAGCTGAACAATCTCACAGCCAAGAGCTAGGCTGAACCTCAAGCAGGCAGCCCAGCCAAGAGCCCCATCTGAACATGCCCACATGAAAACAGAGCGCACTGTTCCTTGAAGTCTTCATTTTGAGTAGTTCCTTCATTGCTCCTAGTAAACACTTCACTGCCACATAAAGGAGAAGACATGAAAACAAATTTAACTCTATTAGCAGCTTCCAGGAGAGATGTTCCCCCTAATTCTGCCTTGGCACAAGCCAAACCAGTAACCAAAGGCAAGACTGTCTCTGCGATACAACTGCCACCCTCCCGCCAAATGATGAAGGACAGAAACACACTGCTATCCGAACTATGCATATGCTTAAGCATCCAGCAAACCAGGCTGATCTCTGATCTGGCATGCCTGCTGGAATAATGAGTATCCTGTGAATACATAATGTGCTGAAGTTGCCATTGTGTGAAGTAAGTCCATGGTTTGTCTGGGAGCCGAGCAATGCTGAGTCTACTGCTGCTTCCTGTTGCTTGTCCTGTATTAGCATTATTTTTGGATAGGCTCCATTATGTTCTGTAATCCTCACTGCAGTCAGTACGGCCACGCTATTGTTCTTGGTTAATATTAGCAGTCAATGGCTCTGTCTGGGTGGCCGGACTACAATGTATTCCAATCATAAAACTAGCATGCATTAGCTGAACAATGTACTGGGGTAAGGGGGAAAACTTCGGATTCTTCCTCCTCTCCTCCTTTAAAACAAAAAGGGAAAAGAAAAATAAAGTATAGCATCTTTTAGTTCTCCCCCATTTTTTCTTTCTATTTAAACTGATGATTTCAAGCAATCTCAGCTACCAGGGTGCCTCATACAACAGCATTTTAATCAGCACCTTATCTAGTTACAGTTATTTTCTCACAGAGCCCTACTTGTCAAAGACTAGCAGGTAGGCCAAAATGTCAATGGCTGCTTTCAACCTTCCCCAACACGCAGATTACCTGCTCTTATCAGTCCCCCTACCTGTTTAAAGCATCCCACTGATAATTAAATGCACCAGTTACAAAAGGGTGGCAAGGTTAATAGAGAGAATACCTAGCAGCCAGCCAAGCAAAACAGTCAGGTTCACATAGAGCAAGCCTGAACAAGAAGCCTTTCTACTTATTTACCTAAGTGCATAAGAACTGGGTTGAGCTGGTAAAGGACTCTGGATGTTTGACTATTTACAAACCACTTTAACCACTTCTATCCACATTTTACAGTTTCTTCTGAATACTACAAGAATAATGAGTGTAATTTACACTGCAGAATTGTGACCACAGAACCATGAGCTCCACAGACTAATGAGAAATGAATGCAACAGCTTCTAGTTTTGACATCTTTCCCAGTGTTAAGACATATGGGTTACTAGCTAAAATTATTAGAAGTGAGTCAATTAACATATAAAACTTCTATTCATCAGCAGAAATGCAAAGGCAAGTTCGGTTTGAATTTTCAAAAGCAATCCTGTTGTATTATCTATGCAGAAATACTTTTAAGAACTGTAGCTTAAGGTTTCTGCATGTGCTGCAGGGCACCAAACACAAGAACTAAAGTCGGAGTGTCATGTATAAGCGTGCAAGCCTCTTGCATGGCACATCATCTCTCTCAACTAGCTAAGGGCCAACTTCACCAGCTTTAGAACTAGTTTACTTCTATCGCAGCCTTCAGTCCACAATGAAGTGGGAAGTTTCCTTGAGTTCACTAGAATTTTAAGCATAAAGCATCAATTTATGCAATTCATTTTCAGCCATGCAGACTTCCAGCTGCATAAACAAGCTGACAGTGCTGGATGTAGGTAGCCTGAGAAAGCTTCAGTGCCAGTTCCAATCCAGCTGCCACTGACGTGAAACTGGAACAGCCTTTTATTATAACAAGAACAAAAATTCTGGGAGCAGGCAGGATGAGGATTTATTTTTAGATATATTAGGGTAATATAGTCAAATGGATTTACCAGGAAGATGAAGTTCTGAACTGACTGGAACATAACTAACTCGTAAGAACATATAAGAAGTCCAAAACCTTCAAATGGATGCATCACTGCTCTGCAGTCCTGGGAAAAACCAGCCTTCTGGATGCTAATTATGCTTCAGATGTCACTTAATACTCTCAGCTCCATTTTGGATAGTAATCCTAGGGAAAACATTGCACTTTGAGTGCTGAAGATTTGTTCTTCAGTTATTAATCAACAATAGATGACTCAGGGTGGATTTGGTTAATATGTATTTTGTTATTATAAAAATTGCTTCTGATCTGCCCATGCTTCAAGATGACTTATCAGGCTGCTTTAAGAAAAGCTTGCACAATATCTAACTTTCTGAAAGCTTGTACAAGCAAATGCTAACTGGAAGGAGGGAAACCCAAAATCAAAACAAAAGTTTTAGTCTTATGACTGTGATCTACTGATTTTGGGGTTGTCTGGGTTTTGTTTTCTTTTTAAAGGCAGTTGAATGAAGTGATATTTTTCTCTTGGATTCAGAAGGCTGTTACTTTAATGTCAGCTGCACATAAGTATTTTGGAAACCTCTTGTGTCAAAACAGGGTGGAAAAGTTCATGAAGCTTAAAAAACACTAAGCTCTTTCATTATCTCTTTCCAGCCAGGAAAAACAATGCCTACCCAGAAAACATATTTTATGTCTGTAGGAACCAGTAGCAGTAAGATTTGGCATTAAAAGAGGGAAAAGCCTATTTTATTTTCTAGAGTAAGGTTGAACTAAAGATGTTCAAACCTCTTTTTAATTGTATTTTATGCTAAAGTCATTTAGATGCTTGAAGGCTTTTTTCTGTAGTTTCCTGGTGTGTTGGGGCAATTGGCCCCAATATTAAATAATTACAAGGATCATAATTTCAGGATAAACAAACTGTTTGAAACTGGAGCTATGCATACCAAAGGGATCGCCAAGCTTGACCTCCTTCTTACTCAGTCTCGCCAAACCCCCAAAAGATCTTTCTCTACATAAAAGCAAAGTTTAGTGCTAAGCTTTGCTTAAGTTAATTCATGCACAGCTCCCTTAAGGAATAGCACACATCACACTTTGGGTGCTTGAAGAAAGGCAAGAGATTTATGTCAGAGAAAAGCATGTGTCTACCATGAAACAAAACTTGCTGAGACAGACTTTGACAAGTGGAACATGGAAATTCTTTTGTTCCATTCTTTTCTATGGTTCCATAAGCAAAGTTTGCCCATCAAGAAAGTTACTGAAGTCACAAAATGAATGCAAGAAGCAAGCTGACATGTATTTCTTCCTTTAAATCATCATCACTGTTGTTTCAAGTTACTGAAGAATTGCTAGCTACTGCAGAGGCAGCTTTCTGATGCACTCCAGTTCCTTTCTGCTGGTCTGCTGCCCTGTTTCCTAGCAACTTACTCAAACCTCACATCACTTCAATTAATTTATGGCCCACCACCTCCACGCCCATTACTCACAAGGATACATATCAAAACTGACAAGAGCAAACCATGCAAGTTATTACCAAGACTCCAACACTTCAAATCTACATTACAAATACAAGCCAAATCTAACAACACATTTAAAGCACACCATTCTCTTTCCCTTCCTGTCCTACATGATGAATAAAAGGAGTCTAAAGCAATAACCATTTTTCATGAACAGCATAAGGGGGCTGCCTGACATCAGAAGAGGGTTTTTTTTTTTTGTTTTGTTTTTAAAAGAAGTCAAGGCAACAAGACTTCTTAATGTTACTGACTCAAGCTGGAACATCCCAGAAAAGCTTCCCTCAGACAGGTGGACACAAACAACACATACTCAGAGACGAGCATGAATTTTCAAGTGCAGTATGATTTACATTCCAGTCTAGCTCCTATTACCTTTACTGCAGTTTTCAGTTGGACGTATTTAAAGCCAACTCTCATGATAAGCTACATTAGTACAAGGCTTGGCATTTACCGAAGTCAAGAGTATTCACCCGTCTAACTAAATTCTTGTAAGAACTAAAATTTCAGCATCAATTTCAGCTAAGTTACCACTTGGTCGAACTTTCAAAATGCCCAAAATGATCTGTGTACACAATTTTAGTACAAATAAGGGCTTTGCCACATTAGATATTCTTTTGTTCAAATGCCATTTGAAAGTCACAATGGCTAGCATAAAAGCTGTGTCCTATGGAAGTTAAAGCTGAGAGGCACGCTTGACAATTGCAGACTAGCACCACAATCTCAAAAAGTGCATTTCTGCATGGGAATATGTAAGTTTGTTCCAAAAATTCCAGACTTGGGAACCAGAGTGTCTGAAGTCATTGAGTTTTACACGTTTCAAAGGCTGCACTGGAGTTTTGCTGCTGCTGCTGCTCTAGGATGCTAGTGCTCAATTAGATTCAGGAGGACAATAGAAGCATTTCTTTTACTAAGATGCAGCAAGCTTAAGAAACTTCTCCCAGGGTTCCCAGCCCCCCAGACTCACCGTCTACACACAGATTTCCCTTCCCAACCCTATGAAGAGAAAGGCTGTTAAAAGAGACATACATATATCTTCAGCTATCTTCTTATATACGTATCTTCACAGTCAGGGTGCTCCAATTACTGGAGCTGGGTAAGGGGACAGTTTAAAAAGGAAAAAAGAAACCCTTGATGAACCTGACTTTTCTGGAAATAAAAAAAAAAAAAACAAAACTCAAATTCTGCAACACAAGCACTGCAGCCATTGGCAGAGCTTCAAATACCTCAGATTTTTACAAAGCCCTTTATCCCTTTGATGGCATATTTGATAACAGTTTTATCTCATTTCATGTAAGGGGAAGAAGAAAAAAAAAAAGACAAAGAAAGAAAGGAAGGACTTGTATTTCCAACAGAGAACACTTTTGTTAACTCTGCTATTGTACTTTGCAATACTACCTCCTTCAAAACGCAGGCTTGATTTCACCCTTGTGCCTCTCCAGCCCTCAATACTCCAAGAGGCACAACTGACAGAGGAGGCAGGCAGGAGGCAGCACAGGACGTTTCAAGAACACATGGCTGCCTGCAGCACTTGGCGGCAGGACTACGAAGTGGGTGTCTACATTACAACTGGAGGAGGAATGCTTATTGGGCGGGCTTTCCCCCCCCTCCAAAACCGTCCAGGCACTGCCAGCAACCATTCCTTATCTGAGTAGGAAAGGCCAAGCTTTGGAGCAAGCGGAAAGTCTATGCATGCTTCCACCTTGCCAGCAGTGATAGTGACAGAGAATAGGAAACAAGACTCACCCCTCCCCTTCGTGCACGTAAGAGACCTCCTCCCCTCACAAAAGTGACCTTAGGCATCTAGGTTAGGATGACTGGATTTTCAAAACTGCTGAGCATCAACATATCCCAAGGCAGTTGGTAGGAAACTGTCTGCTCAGCACCTTTGGAGATGGGGAGGGGGAGAAAACAGTTTTGTTTCCTAGGTGACCTCTAAATATAAGTTTTAGGAGTTTTCAGCTTTCAAACCATAGCATCCCAGGGAGCCACTTCAAAAAACAAACTGTCATGTATGCATAAGAGCCCCCCCACCGATCAGTCATCCTCAGTTTCTGCCTGCCTGCGCTCAGCACTGGTGGGCACAGAACAATGCACCTCCTGCATCCAAGGCTGCAGCAACCTTCCACGTCCATAAACCCTATGGCCCTTCAGCCTGTATCTGTGGATTTGTCCTGGGTGACTGCCAGGTTGGAAAGATGGTCCTCAGTTTCTGTGCAGTGAGGAAATGACTCCTCTGCAGAGCTGACAGTATCAAAGCTTCAACCTTCTTTAATAACCCAGAAGAAACAAGCAGCACTGAAGTCTAAGCAGGTGTTCTTTATTTGACTACCAACAAAGCAGTTTCAGCTAATGAAGGGGTCACCTGTTCTCCACCTCATCACTCTACAAAGCTGACCAGTGTTTACTAGAATGGACAACGCTGGGAAAGTGCCTGGCAAAGAGCCTCACCTCCTCGAGCCATCGAGTTTTGCACAGCTGGGGGAAGCCAGGGCCTGTGGACCACAGAGACAAGCAGCCAGGAAAAGGTGTGCTGTTAGGAGTGGGTAAAATGGACCAAAAGATAAGGCCAAGCTTTTCTCAATCTTTAACTTCTAGAGTCTGCAAGTACCTCAAAACACAGCAAGCTTCCCAGGGAAGCTGGCAACTAGTTCACCAAGAGCAGCAACAGCAGCTCCCATCAACACCAAGCAGTGCAGTGCGATTTCCCCTGGGAGAAGCAGGATGCCTTCCCAAACACACTCCAGGGAAGGAGGCCAGCTATGACACACACTTTTCACACGGGATCCCTCCACAGCCCCTAACCCACTGCTCTTTTGGCTTAAGCCCAAGACTTCACTGGGGGGGGGGGGGGGATGAAAGCAGCAAAAACAAAATAATGAACTTATGACCTTCTAAGTCTCAAGGGCCTTATTCATGCTGTAAAGTGCAGAGATACTGGGTTTGCTTCTCTGACCCAGTTAGATCCCCCTCACTGCACATCTGACTATCAAATTTAACAGGCTGTGCATTGTGATCCCCAGGGAACAAAAACAAAAACACCACCACATTTTACTCATTTCTGTGCTGCGGATTCCCGATGCTCTTGCCAAGATGCTCCCTCCCCAGTCCTGGTCCCTCTCCCCCTGCACAAGAAGTTAGCGCTCTGCTCACTATGGGCATGTCAAATAGCACCGTCCAACAGAAGCAGAGCCCGAGTAGGCCACACAACTCACCGGCCAGGCGAAACTGAAAGGGATAACAATCCGGTTCTTTTCATTATTCCGGTTGTACTTTAAATTGAAGGTATTTCCTCCGATGACAGGAGTGGATTTGGATCCGAAGCTGCAAGGACCGCCAGCAGTGACCCGCGATTGATACTCCTTCAGGCAAACTTTAAAATAGGTATCACACTCGTCTCTGGTGCACTTTTTATCTCCTGGGTTTCGGGTGCCATCACAGCAATTTCCATTTTGCAATTCACCATTGGCATTTTGCATGGATAAGATCTCCAGCTCGAACTGTCCTGACGCTAAAGTCACCTGTTAATCCCGAGAAAGAACCGGAGGAGAAAAACAAAAAAACAAGAAACAAGAAACAGACAGTTACCTGACTTTATTCCCAAACACAACCTACAACTCTGCAGACAGGACAAAGTCATTTTAAGCATGCTTTCAAGAAGCACACACATAGTATTAAAAATACATACACAGCAACCACTCCACGCTTTTCCCTATGAGACATCCATGAGAAAAGCTCATATATCATCCCAACCAAATTATGACATTAATGCTAAAAAAAAAATCCTTAGGTGCCAACTCCAAAAATAGACTCTGTGTATGAAGAAGGCTTCTGAATAGCTAGGAAATAAAACTAAACCGAACCAAGAGCTCATATGCAAAGGCAAACACAAGAGAACGATGGAGCTAAAGCAGAGCCTGGAAATGCAATCCCCCTGCCTAATCCGGGGTGCAGCTGAGAGGGGGAATATCACCATCCCGCTCAAGGCTACCCAGCTGCGAGTCAGACCCTGCTCGTTACTTACCCCAGAACTGCAATGAGCCGGGTGTAAAAGAAAAAAGGCAGGGGGAAAAAAAAGGAAAAAGTTTTGGAAAAATAAATAAATAAATTAAAAAGCGTTCTGCAGCAACTGCATTTTTTATTCCCAAGGAAACAAGTCCCGCTGCAAGAACTTCTGCGTTTGCCATCGCCGCACAGAAAAGTTCGCAGTGGAGCAGTAACTCCACTCCCGCTGGAGTTCTGCAAAAGCTCCTTGTGCACCACTCAAGCTTCGGGTTTTCCCAACCCCGTCCACCGCAACCACCGCAAAAAAGCAGCAAAATCCCCACAACCCTCTCTGAGCGGCGGATCTCGGGAACCCCATTCGGGTTCGCTGGAGCTCCCCTTCCTCCCTGCCCTTCCCGGGAGGACGCGCGGTGGCCAGGTACGTACCTTTGCCCGCAGCCCCAGCAGGGCTAGGACGAGGAGGACGAGGGAGCACGCCGCCGAAGCTGCCCGCCGGGGCGCACGCATGCCGCCGCCGCCGCGCG
>JAOEHY010030448.1:18139-43540 GCA_025447955.1 Psilopsiagon aurifrons | reverse complement strand
CTGCTGCCGCCGCTGCCGCTGCTGCTGCTGCTGCCGCCGCCGCCGCCGCCGCCGCCGCCATGGTGAGCAGCGCCGCGGGGCTGGGTCGGGATGGTTCGAGCGGGACCAGGGCCGCGGAGGGTGGGGGTCAGTGGCAGCAGCTCCGCGCCGCCATGCCGGCCCCTTTCCCCTAGGCGGCTGCAGAGGCGGGCGGCGAGGCGAAGCTGAGCCCCGAGGCAGCGGGTGCCGAGTGCAGCTGGGAATAACGGCGCGGGCCAGGCTTCCCTCAGGGCTCTCCGGGACTACGCTCGTCGGTGTGAGCGGGGTGGCTCAGGGTATGCCCTGGCCCGTTCTCTCGCTCTTTTCTGAGGGCTCTTGTGAGGCGCGGTCATGCTAACCTGCCGTTAGGTCTCGTTGGGGCCCAACCAGGGAGATGTTTGCATGTCCGAGCTGCCCTCAATTGGGAACCATCTAGTTCGCGAAACTGGGCTGCATCAACATGAGGTCGCGAGAGGTGGTCCTGTCCCTCTGCTCTTATGAGACCCCGCCTGCAGTACTGCGTCCAGCTCTGGGGCCCTCAACACAAGAGGGATGTGGACCTATTTTAGTGAGTCCAGAGTTCAGCCTGGAGAAGAGAAGGCTCTGGGAAGACCTTAGAAGTCTGGAGAGGGACTTTTTACAAGGGCATGTAGTGATAGGCCAAGGGGGAATGGCTTTAACCTACCAAAAGGGAGATTTGGATTAGATATAAGGAATAAATTCTTCACTGTGATGAGGGTGATGAGTTAGTGGCACAGGTTGTCCAGAGAAGCCCGGGTTGGATGAGGCTTTGAGCAACCCGCTCTAGTGGAAGGTGTCCCTGCCCATGGCAGGGGGTTGGGACTAGATGATCTTTAAGGTTCCTTCCAACCCAAACCATTCTATGGTTCTGTGACCCAGTGGGAAGGCAGCTGGTGAATTTTAAGAACACAGTACATTCTAGGTGCAGCAGTCTTTGTCCTTGCCTGGATCTTCTTTTTAGTAATTCAGGAATGCTGAGGTAGGGGTACTAATGAAAAACTTGTTTGCACTGATAACTGAGTCCCCTTTGCTGGAGGTGTTAGGCAAAAATCGGTGTTGTAAAGCTTGTTAAAACCCAGCAATTTTGAATCAAATTTTGTACTTGAACACATATGCAAGATACATATGAGACCCTGACTAATGCACCCGCTAAGTGTGTTCAGCTTAAATACCTGCCTCAATAGCTCAGGTTTGCCCCATCTCCTCCAGCCTGTGTAGCAGCTTTGTTTGCACTTTGCTTTCCAAACACGAACTCAGGATCAGCATCTGCCACTAAAGTAGGAATGCCGGTGTTTGCTTTCAAATATAAGGGTTGCAATTCTGGTTCAGTCCAGGCAGAATTGTAATGTTCAGTTCCATGTTGAATGTATTCAAGTCATCGGAAGTCCTGCTTTGTGGCTTTGCACAGATGTCACTTAGGTGGAATGTTTGCTTTGTTGTAGTTGATTATCACTATAAATGCGATGTATTTCTTACCTCCCTTTATTTCTGAGGTGGCGCCAAGTTAACTGATTAAAACAGTGTTAAATCTTACGTAGTATTTAATGATGAATTTGTTGAATTTGTTTTGAAAAGCTTTCAGTGTCAGGAACTGCCTGATCTGTTGTCATAATTCCATCGCATGATGATTTTTCTAGTTTACCCTGGTCTTTCAAGTGAAGGGCTGCTTCTTGCTTTCATACTTACAAAGCCACCCATTTCCCCACTTAATGTGTGCTTCCTCCTGCCAGTTTCCTAAAATACAGTAAGAATAATTTGGTAGCTCAAAACAGTGGGAAAATAGGTGTTTCGAGAATACGTGCTGCTCAGTTAGGTATGGACACAGCGTCCTGGGAAAGTGATAAGTTATCTGACTGTTAGACACCATGACTTTACATGCCTGATCCAGCTCAAGCATCTTCAAAATGTCTTTTCTCAGGGTAAGTGAATCAAACAATTCACTCAATTGACTCATCAAAAGGCTCCTTCCAGTGGATTCAAATATTGATCAGCAAGCTGGGTTTTAGCTTCAGGAACCTAATTATGTTCTGAAAGTAATGAGCTGTTAATACTGTGTTGCTTCCAGACAGTAGTATAAATTGCATAATTTTAAATGTATATTTCTACTCAGAAAAAAACTGTTACAAGTCATATCATAGCCACAGAAAGAAAAATGCAATAACTTTTTAGTGAAATCAGTTTGGAGTGTATTTGTGTTAGACCCTATCAGTAGTATAAATTGCATAATTTTAAATGTATATTTCAACTCAGAAAAAAACTGTTGCAAGTCATATCATAGCCACAGAAAGAAAAATGCAATAACTTTTCAGTGAAATCAGTTTGGAGTGTATTTATGTTAGACCCTATACTTCAGACATATGGAAACATTACGCTGGAAGTAGTTGTGTATGTTGTAAAATTGGGCACATAACTGTAAATGAAATGACCTGAAATATCCTGCAGTTATTTGCCTTTCTGTGACAGCAGTTTGGCTTAAAGGTCTGCTAATCATTGAAAACAGTTTTCACAGACAGTATTTCAAATCAGATCCAGGGCATTCTGGTGTCTTGATTGCTACTGTGGATGATGAGCAGTAAATTCCCAAAGGGAAACTTGCTTATCTGAGATGTGCTGTCTGTCTTGGCTGCTCAAATTCATTATTCTTTAATGGTGCCTTTCACATAATCAAACACAGGGATATATTAAAGTTAATGTTAGTGTCTTTTTATTAATGACTTTGGTGCACTCTGACACTTTGAAATGTTACAGAAATAGAGCATTTGCCAGAGAGCAATGGCCTCTGTACACAAGCAATGTGTCACACAGATACAGAACGTTATTGCAATTGGAGAGGCTGTAAACAAGTGCAGTTGGATTATTTCCTTTCTCTCCACTCTTTAAAACAACTATTCTTACCCCTGCACACTTGGCAACTGTAGTCTACATTACAGAGACTCTGAACAACAGCATAGACCATAAAGAAATTGAGGCACATAAAAGCCAGGTGACTTGTCTAATATGATGTCATCTGATTTTCACATAGTCAGTGGAATTTTGGTGTCAAAGTACCTTAGTTCTTTCTGCAAAGTTGGGAAAATAGATATGAAGTCTCCTGGGGTAGGTTGCCAGAGCTTGCAGTCTTGTAATTTGACTTCAGCCTTGTAATTTCGACCACAGTCTTGAATATATGTGGAGATGAGAGCAGTTCAGCTCACTCCAACAGAAAATTTTACAGATTGTATGTTACATGTTTGTTTTTATTACCATCAGTTCATTGCTAAAACCCCCAGCTTAGAGAACATAAATACGTGAATTCTCAGTTTAGACAGGGAATAAAAATGAGTAATTTCTAAAACACTTCAATTCATCAGTGTAAAGACTTATTTTGTGATTTGGAAAATGGAAGTCAGAAAATAGGAAGTAAGTAGTGTGAATAGCTGTTTCTAGAACTTGACAAAAGTTGAGTCCTGGATTCCTCATGGTCCAGCATATCATGGTGCAATCACATTTTCAGCAGAAGACTTTATAAAAGCAGTGCAGCTCATGGGGCAGCTGTGCAATATATTTTGGTTTACAGGAGTTTAATTTGGGAACCAATAATATGAGCCATACTGGATTAACTGGTACAATGGGATAACTTTGGTAAAGAGCTGTCATTCCGAGTTGATCATATAAAGAGACAAAGCTCCTTTCTGCTAAGAGGCTTTCCTAAAAAAAGTGCACGTTTATAAAATAACTTTTAACAGTTTTCAAATTATATACTTTTTGTTGCAAAATAGTTGCCACTGAAAAAAAACACCAAAACCAAACCAAAACAACAAAACACTACCACCACCACCAACCAAATCAAAAAACCAAACCATTTTTAGTTCTTCCAGGAAAAGATGCAAAATCTCCGCAAAAGACAATTTCCTAATGCTTAAGATTTGCTTCTTTGATCTTAAACCAAGACTCAATTTCATTAGAGTGCCAGCTGGTGATTAAATTGCCTTTTTTCAGCTGCCTTGTGGCCTAACCCTTTCAAGTGTAAGACTGCATGACAAAACCAGCTGCAAAGGCAGGTTTCCTTCCTTAATGGCTAACTGTCATTTGTAACATTTCGTCACAGGGAAAGACAAAGTATGGTATGCAGTTGCATGGTGAGTCTTTGTATGAGCATCAAAAATATGACGTGGTTTCTTCTTGAACTAGTGTTTCCAAATACTGTTAATTTACTTCTTGAGCAGATAGGCTGTGTATATTGCAGAAAATGTAGCGAATAAAATTACAGTCTTTGCCCTCTGTCAGCCAAATGAAGCTGGGTATGATGTTGCCATCTTTATGACATTATGTGCTATATAAAATACCACCCTATAAATTTAAAGTTGACAGGTTCAGAATCCATGGGATAAATTGCCTCCTACTCAGGCTTTGGCTTGCAGAAATTGCCACTTCTAAAAGTAATTTTAGATGCATTGATGGATCTTTTGATGGAGTGGATCAAAGAGTTTACATTATAATAGTCAAAATTATCTAGGATTACCTAATGATAAATTCTGTACTCATCTCCATTTATCACCCAGATAAACCCAGGTCTCTCTGGATCCTTTTGGTTGTAGGTGCAGTTCTTAAAAATTTTTATATGTCTGTTCTCATTGTATATTGGGTTTCTTTTTTACATTGTCAGAAACTGAAGAAACTCAGGAATTACTCAGTGAACCATCGCTGAGGATAAAAGAGAAGTTATAGTCTTTCATCTGGAAATAAAAAATAATAGAATTTGTTGGCATAGCTGGTGGTTATTTAGGGAATTGTTCCTGGCAGATTTGGTAGGGATAAAATTTATACTTAAGAATATCCTGCCAGAGGTCTTAAATTTTGAAAGCGCATCTAGATCATTGTTAATACATGCACACAATAGATCTGTGTAGGCTCTGGGGAAGCTTGGAAGGATGGTAATTACCTTTGGTCAAGGAGCTGCCAAGCTATAATAAGACTCATAGATTGATTATTTAGGTTGGAAGGAACCTCCAACCTGCTCAAAACAGGTCTAACCAGACAAGGCTGCTCCAGGCCATGTACAGGCAAGTTCTGAACATCTCTGAAGGTGGAGATTATGCCCACCTCAGGGCAGCCTGTGCCAGTATTTGACCACCCTCAAGCTGAAGTTTTTTCCTATATGTAACTGGAATGTCCCTTGTTTCAACTTGTGTCCTTTTTACTTTTTGCTGTCACCGTGCACCTTTGGGAACGGTCTAGGCCTGTCTTTTTGGTGTCCTTCAGTTGGGCAGTTGTAGGCAATAGCAAGGTCAACCTCAGTATTCTCTGAGCTGAGCAGGCTCTGTTCCCAGCCTCATATCGTGTCTTGTATTTTCTAGACCCTGGTGGCCTGTGGCTAAACACAAAAACCTGAACGTTTTATCTTTAATGTTCAGTAGCATTCAAACAGAATAGTGTGCCTCTGAAAAGCATTTTTGACTGTTCAGTTGAGCATTTTAATGCCAATTTCTAAAACATTGTCCTGATCTAGTATATCCAGCTGGATACCCTGCCAATCATTAACTGGCTGGTGAGAAACTGTGATAGTTGGGAACACCTGTTTTTGTGAGTCTGAAGAGGGCCATTTCCATGAATTGTTGCTACCGGGAATAATCATCAGAAGTACTGTTTCCTGAAAGTAAGCGCTGTGCTTGGCCTAATCCTCCCAAACTATGTTGTGTTTACTTCTTAGACAGATGGAAGTGAGAGGCACTGGTGCATAAGCAACACACCAAGGTCACTCAGTAGTGTTTTGTGGGTGGAACATAGTAGTTCTCTACCAGCCAACAAAATGGAAAGAAAAAGAAAAAAAGCAGTGTAAGGTTTGATAAAGGGAATAAAATCTGTATAGCTGGGCTCTGGGACACACTGCTGCAGCTTAGTACTAAGAATGACAGCTTAGCAATTTTTTGCATGTGTAACAAGAATATCATAGAAACATAGAATGGTTTTGGTTGGAAGGGACCTTAAAGGTGATCTAGTTCCAGCCCCCCTGCCATGAGCAGGGACACCTTTCACTAGACCAGGTTGCTCAAAGCATCAATCGAACCTGGCCTTGAACACTGCCAGGGATGGGGCAGCCACAGTTCCTCTGAGCAACCTGTACCAGTGCCTCACCACCCTCACAGGGAATAATTTCTTCATTATATTTAATCTAAATCTCCCCTTTCAGTTTAAAGCCATTACCCTTGACCTGTCATTACATGCCCTTGTAAAAGCTTCTCTCCAGCTTTCTTTTAGCCCCTCCCTTTAAGTACTTGAAGGTTGTGATAAGGTCTCCCTGGAGACCTTGTATCAGGATATTCCCTAATCAGATAAGCACATACAAAAGTTAGAAATTATTTGTTTCTCACACTAATGCCTAATAAAGAAGTATGTTCTCTTTATCAGAGAAACTTTGTGAGGTGGCTCTTGCAAGTTGTCCTGCAGTGCTTAGCTCTGGTACTCACTTAAAACATGTGGCGTTGGCATTTTTGGAGGCCCGATGTTGAAGAAGGCCATGTGCTCGTGTGTCAGCAGACTTCCTGTGTGAAAGGACTTTACCCTGTGTGAAAAGACTGATGTCTTTTCACCACAGACTGTGGTGATCTGTGCTTTATAATTTAGTAGTTTTTACATCCTTTTATAAGGTTATTAATTTTGAGGTATGGTGCACTAGGAAGAGACAGCAAACAGCTTTTTACGCATCATTTTGTGAGTTAATTCTTGGGATTTAAATAAGGTGCTTAAGCTATGTTTGAGCACCAGAGGGTGCTCCTGTATTTGTGAAGAAGTGGATCTCTTTGGAGGTAGGTTGCAGAGAACCTGTTTTACCCTCTGTATTTTCATGGAATTCTTCAGTAATTTTAGCGACCTTAATTATGTTTTTAAGAATCACAGCTTTTATCATGGGAACTTCTGTTCACATGTAGCTTGTCATTAGCGTGACTTCAGAATGAAGGATGTATGACCCTGACATCTGTACTAGCTGAAATCTAGATTTAGTCCAACTACTTCAGAATTAATACTTGATGCAGCCTGATAAAAATAGTATTTTAATGTGAATATCTAGTTAAACAGCAGTGCAGACAAAATGCTTGTGTTAAGCGCCCACAGCAGTGAATAAGCAATGTGTCAGCAGAGTTGTTTGTCTACTTCACAGGATTGTAAATTGTTACTTGACTGTTACAAACTCTGACTGTTCTAGGTAGATGCAGGATGTGTGGTCTTTAGAGCATTCACATAACCTCCTGGGTGCTAATGCTGGTGGTATCAGCTGGCTGAAAGACCCTTCCTCCCTTAGCTGTGATTCCAAGGCAACCAACTGATTCTTGTGAAAAATGCTTTTCAGAAGATTATTATGAGCTGAGATAATCTGAAGATGTTGTAGGCATTATGCTAGTTTGAAGTGCTGTTGACAGCTTTGGCTCAGGATTTGTAGGTGTTCCCTTTCAAACCTCTACTTCCAACTGCTCATAACTTTCTGAAATTTTAACCATTCAGCTTGAAATTTTCCAGAGAGTTTCTACTGGAGGTTGAAAGTATAATGGAAGACTTGACTAAGAATGGGGAGGAGGAGAAGGAAGAAAAGTTGAAAACATTTCAGAATGCTAATAATAAAAAAAGTAAGTTCAGTGTTCCTCTGAAGAACTTTAGTTCTGAAAAGATTGGAAATCAAAAGCTGAAAGTTTGCTAGAGGAATGGTCTCTATGAAAGAAGACTACCTTAGTGTATTGCTGTCAGTTTTAATTTGAGGCCAAGTTTTGAGCCTTTCAAAAATGTTTTTTTCCTGTAAATACAGGATAGGTTGGATCTTGTAATGGGATGTGCACAAGTAGCTCAATATATTTGGGTCGCACACAGGCACTAACCTTATAGTTCAAAGTCAGAGACCCAGCGTTCAGCAGCTGACCATGGTAGTGTTAGTTTCTCCTACTACTGACTGGTGCAAAGCACCTAAACTTCATGCTCAGATGTTATTATGTGAGATGACATGTGTTATAAATGCTGTTATGAGTCAGGGAGCAGCTCTTGCTTTTTGCTGATATCATTGTCAGACTCTTCTTGAGTTAGTGGAGGCAGATGAGCGTGCTGAGCACTACTGACTACTCTTAGAGGAATTGCATGTGATCATGTAATTAAAGAGTACAGTAATGTAATTTATAATCTGCAGCTTTATAAACAGGCATTAAATGGGGACACATTCCCCTGAAGACAAGGAGTGCCTGGCCTTCTAAAGCTAAACCTGTCTTCACAGAGCAGTCAACAGCAGTATAGCATCCTTTGTGAGCTTTAGAGAAATTATATTCCCTAATCGGAGGAATAATATGATTCCTGTTAAGTACTTAACTATAACGTATAATTGCAGAGGATTGGACTTAATGGTTGAAGATTTGAATTCTTGATTCTCTTTTATGAGAGACTGGGGAAGAAAGAATAGGTTACACTAATCATGCCTACACACTTCACAGGAAGCTTATAGAGTTTACATAATCTAGTCGTAAAAGAACAGTTCTTGCTCTGTAAATTGTCAGAACAGCGAGATAATTTCACGGATGGAGGTGGGATTACAGATTCCTAAATCTAGTAAAAAATTTTGAGGCATTCAGCCTTTTAGAGCTGTGTTCATCACAATCCTTGAGCATATATGGGGATGATTTACTGAACTGAGATCCCAGTTGAAGAGCAAGATTCACTTTGTTAGTGCTCAGAGGCAGAAGTATCTCCATGTTACTTGGCAACAGATGGTCTAGCAAGCAATAGTCATAACAGTCTAAAAGGCACCTGAGAAGCCCAGGTACCAGAAATATTTGGAGTGAGATAACTGTGAATGTAAAGGATGTGGCACCTGTTTACAGGGAGGTGAATGTAAATGCAGTCAAGTGTTTGATTCACTTGAGAGATTTCCAAAGATTATTAAGAATTTTAATAATTTTAGGCAATGTTTAATTAATTTCAAAAAAGTTACTTTGAATTTGTGTGAAATTTTCAATAGGCACAATTTGTTTTGTACAAGGGGAGGATAAAAAGAGATAAGCTTGCAAAATTCATGAGTGAACTTCTGATTGTGAGGTTTAGATTGAGAATCATCAGCAGTCAAGACACTGCCATGGAAATTGCAGTTGCCAGATGTGTCTCCATTTGAAAAGTGATCTTCTGATTTTACTTTTTGTCCAAAGAAAAGCCTGTTGAGAAAGCCATGGGAGGTCCAACAGCAGTGAGAGGGCCACAGAATTGGAGTTCTAAAGATTATACCACCTCATGTGTCAGAAGCATGAATAGAAGAGGAGGAGGAAAATGAGTTTTAAGAGACAGAGCTAATTGAGTGCTCTATCTACACAGTGTTGTAGATTTAAGTTTTGCCTGGAAGATATCCTGTATTACAGGAACTGTGAAGGTAGAAGATGGATTGAATAACACAACTTAATAAGTGTGCATTGCTGAGGATTCATGTGGGTATTCAAGGTACATTACAGTGTTGAAAAAAAAAAAGAGCACTTTTCTGCCACTCGGTGTCATTTGTAAAATACCACCAGTATGTCTGAAGTCTCTTATTTCTGCCTTGCAAAATTGTCTCTGACATTTAGTGGCTGCACTTTTTTGCCTTTCCATTTTCTTTCACAAATGGGTTATCAATTTTTTTTTAAGGATGATTGATGATGGAAAATTACTTGTAGTGTGTAAATAGATTTTTTCACGCAGCTGCTTGTAGCCTATTTGCCTCAGAAAGTCGAAGTTTGTGATCACAGTCTGTTGGTGTGTATCTGACCACTAATTTTTTCCTCTGGGAATTTTGAAATTTAATGGCAGATTCAGTCAGATTTAGCAGAGGGATAATGATGTTCTTCCAGGTTTTACAAGATTGGGGAAAGGGGAAAAAAAAACCCTAAAGAATCTACAGAAAGACTTCAGTGTGAGCTCAGCCCTACTTAGTCATCAGAGAATCCAGGTGGGTATGAGCCCTTATTAAATGCCTGAACTGAGGAGAGGCTGAATTCAAAGCAGCCAAGAAACATAAGTATAGAGAACCAGTCTTCTCTATTTGTTGTGTTTGCAGAAGTACTTGTCATTCAGTAATGACAAATAGTCCTGAGGAAAGCTGAAAATAGTGGTTTGGGAGTTTATTTGCTTAAGATTGTTGCCTGTTGTAGTTAAACATACTGTCCTTCTTGTTCAGCCTGACTCCAGAGAGTACAGTGCCTGGAAACTATGAAAACAAAGATGTCTGATGAAGAAGCAAGTGGTTTGCATTGTGATGAAGAGACAGCATACATTTGGCTAACCATTCCTTTGCCCTCTGAAATGCATCTCTCTGTAGCAGTCCAGGCATAGATTGTATAAAAAGAAGTTAAGCTGCCTGATTTGTATAAGCTAGAATTGCTTTACGGCTTTTATAATACAAGTATCCCTTTTATTTACTAATGCCCAGAGTGGAAAGCCCTGCCAGAATAAGGATTTTGTTACAACTAAGGAAAAGGATGCACAAAAGTTGAAGTTGACTTGTCCAAGATTGCACAGAAGTCCATGAAAAGATTCACGTTGAATCATAGCATGGGTTGGGTTGAAAGGGACTTTAAAGATCACCCAGTTCCAAACCCGTGCCACGGGCAGGGACACCTTCCACTAGACCAGGTTGCTCAAAGCACGGTCCAACCTGATCTTGAGCACTGCCAGGAATGGAGCAGCTGCAGCTTCTCTGGGCAAACTCTTCCAGTGCCTTACCAACCTCACAGTAAAGATTTTTTTCCTTACATCTAACCTAAATCTCCTCTGTTTAAGTTCATGCTTAAGATAGCCCCATTTGATATGTTGACTTTTTATATAATTTTTTTTAGAGATTCCAATGTTTGAAATGTTTTTGATTTTATTTTTTCAGCTTTATAGATTAATTTTCAGGGGACCTGTCAGATTTAAGATGTCCTTCCATGAAAGAGGAACATTCGTAATCCACTAGCTGAGACCATCTTTGAGGCTAATTGAAGTTCCATTTTTTTGTGTGGTGTACTGAATTCATAAACACTTAGTGCTACTTGGAAAGCTGGGCATGCTGCCAGGCCTGCAGTTCCCTGGATAGATGCACCTGAAAGCATTCAGCTGAAAATAAAGCAAAGCTAGCAGGATGTTAGAATGGGAGAACAGGACAGCTAATAAGCGAACCATTTAGAGCAATCAAAATGCGAAGTATTTCTGAGGCTCTTAAGAGAGCGGGTGATACTGTGACAGTGCTTATATCTTTAGCCTGCTGGGGGAGTATAAGACTGTGCCTTTGAGGAAGGTGGAGATAGATCTGGTGGAAATTCATGACCTGCTCCTCAGACAAGGAGTTTATCAGTGACTTTCTTTTTGTTTGTGCTGGAATCCTCTGCAGAATCAGAAAGTAGAGTAAAATCTGCAGTGATGAGTGGAGTGGTCTGGAAGATGAGTGATTGGATTGAGGGACTGTTCTAAATAATTTGTAGCAGCACTTAAATACCTTCTGTTAGAGGTTTATCTGCATCTGCAACAGTAACTTCTGGACTCAGTTCTGAGAATAATTTTCTTGATGAAGGCTGGTCACGGCCCCCACTTCAGCGTGTGGTCTGAAGAGCATGAGGCCAACGTCTGGCTAAGGAATGCCAAAATGTACAGCAATAGTAAATTTTTTGTAAAACCTACAAAGAGGAAAGACAAGGAGAAAGATACCTGTGAACTGGACATTTCAGCAAATGCTATTTTTTTTTGCCAAAGACAGTGGTTGGCCAGCTCACATAAAATTGTGATTTATTTTTCTTTTTTTTTAATCCTTTTTTTCCCTGAAAGCATAAGGTAAGTAAATGTTAATGCATAAGCAGACTGCCTAATGCTGAGGTCAGTCAGCTTCTCGGTATCTTCACCTGAAGGGTTTTAAAATAATTTATATCCTTGTCTTTTGATGCCATCCTAGTGTTTATAAAAGAAAAAGTATTTTGCTCTTCCAAAATGTTTCTGAGAGTGCCACCAGTCTGGTTTTGGGGGGGCAGGTTGTAAAAGAATGTTTTTCTTAAAACTATTGCCAGAATTTTAGAAAGTTTCAAGGGAGTTTTTCCAGAAAGTTTGGGGTTTTTTGTGTAATAGGAGAAACACCTATTCAATGTTCCTGTCTGCTGGTCCATCCTGTTCCCAGTTATTTTCATAGAAACAGCTTATTTCTTAGATCAGTGCCTGACTGCAGGTTTTCGCTGTGATAGCAGTTTTACAAAATACAGAGTACAGGTATCAAGATGGATCCTTTTGACTATGATTCAGCTTTTACTGAGGTTCCTACAGTCTTTCTAATGCTTTGTTGGGGGTTGATTCAGCTCACTTGATTCTTTTTCTCTCTGGTCTGATTTCAAAGTCATTGAGTCATTGAAAAGATCGAAGGAGCAGCAGACAGGAAGCTGCCCACTGACAGTATAGCAGTGCTCTTCAGGACTCCTAAACTTGCAAATATGTGGACAACAGGGCGTGATCTTGTGTGGTGTGGATGTGTCATGCATGTCGATGTGTCATGGATGTGTATAAGCCTTATAGAGACCAGATTGCTAATAGCATGTGAAGATGCATTTTCTAGATACCTCAGGGTTTTCTAATTTTAAGAAATATCTTGATGCTGTTTTATGTAAAGTTGTCTTGAGTGTTAAGTTAAAGGGATTATAATAAGCTGCAGGCTGATAGCTAGTTTAAGCACAGGTATTTGTTCCAGTCAATTACAGATCACAGAGATTACAGCTCAAAAGCATAGAGTGACAAACTCGCAGAAAAATACTAACTTTAAGCTTATAGATGGGACAGAATTATCTTTATAATGGAAAAAAAAGAAACTCATGCGAAAGGCAGGATCTTAATAAAAATATGTTGCCCATATAATAGTGAGGGGAATCATCTCACTATTCCTTAGGCTGTGATAAGGCTGAGAGTGCATATAACAAGCAGTGGTTATGTGGTTCCTGATTCCCTGTGATCTCCATTGTAAGAGAAACTCTAGGATGAAATTTCTAGTCAGAACTAGAGGAAAAGGACAAAAGTCCACACCTCAGAGCAGACAAATAGTGTAGCAGTCAGGAGGCTGGGAAAACGAAATCCAGAGATATGTTCTGCATGGTTCAGATGACAGGGATAAAATTGTTTCTCCACCTTCCCATGCAAGTTGCTTACTCCCTGAACTGCTGTTCTACCACAGTTGCTTCTCATGAAAATCTTTGGACGATTTGCTTTTGTTTCAGTGCAGAACAGAAGCCCTGTAGTAGTCTAAAAGGTTTACAGGACAAGAGAACATTTCCTGTTCAGCTTGCTAAGCATTCTGCTACCTGGTTATGAGCTTCCTTGGCAGCTATAGAATCATAGAAGTTAGGGTTGGAAAAGACCTTAACATCAATAAGTTCCAAACCCCCTGCCATGGTCAGGGACGCCTCACAGTAAACCATGTCACCCAAGGCTATCTCTATGTTCTCCATATTCCACAGAAAACATTTCTCTCTGCAGCAGAGTTTTCTGTGGGCACAGTTCTTTCATAAGTGCTTGGGTTTAGCTTCTAGAACTTAGTCCCATACTAGCTGAGAATGATTGCATCCCCCATCGCTTTCAGAACTAAGTACCAGATTTATTTTGTTTTTTAATTCAGCTGTACCTCAGTAAATGTTTCTCATGTGCTCAAAGTCATCCTACTGCATATTCACACATACCAATATAAACAAAAAAGCGTAAGCTAGAGAAACCTACCCATGCATCCAAATGTTTTTCTGTACAATTTGTTAAAAGAGGAAGGAAGAAAAAGATTATTCTTTCTATATTCACAGGGGCGAACCCTTGACATCACTGATTTCAGTGGCTTTAGCATTTACCATGGAAAGGGGCTGTAAAAATTGAGCTCAAGACAGCTACTCTAAAACTATCAATATGTAACTATAAAGTGCACAGTCACTGCTGGGATTTTTAATGCTGGTAGTTTTTCCACTGATGTAAAAAGTTATAAAAAAATTGTGTCTCCCCCATTAGGTATTGCTTGGCTAATTGCTTAGTCGTGACAGTGGAGGCTATGTGTGATTTTAATGAGGGCATGGTACAGAAATGAACGGAAAATAATGTTTTAAAGCAAGAATTTTGAGTTATAATGTATTTACAGAGCCACTTGATTTGTTAATACTCAAGCTGTTCTCAGTGATGTGACTTCACTAGTGATTAGTGTGTTTCAGCCATTTCCTGGGGGAGCAAGGTGCTAGGGCTCTCTGGTCAAGGACTGTGAAATCTTCCCATTTGAGGACTCAGTATTGATCTGGAGCTGTGAGGTGCATTGAACATGATAACCACCATCAGTGCTCTCTAATCACTCTGCTCTGGACAATATTTTCTCTTTGAGTTTCCTTTGTTGGGAGGATGAACAAGGATGAAACTTTGCATGTCTCCCATATAACTGTCTCATCTTACATTGCAGTCTAGGGCACACTAGTGAAAGGCTGTGCAAGAAAGTTGTTTGCCATACCAGTTTTGTTGATTGAGCAGTAAATTGATTGAAAGTAAGTGTTCAGAAAAGATGATTTCAGTGCTGTGAAGACTTCAATTTTTATTGCAATCCTTACAGTATGTGATGGGAAGGGGACAGGTTTTTGTGTTTGCTTTTTTGCCTTCAAAAATCCTACTCCTGTTCTTATTTAAAAAGATGTATTATGAGCTTAGTATGTACTCTGGTTTTAAAACTCAGGATTTTAAGTTGGTTGTTGACTTGAATTTTAAATTTTTGATGACTTGGAGTTGCAGTTTTACAGTGATGCCTGACAAGGGCTCACAAGACTATGTTCACATTACTCCATGTCGTGATTGTCTTCAGGATTGTCTTCTACTGTTTTAAGACTGTACACATGAATCTGCAATAGCAAAATTGCAGTCCTACTGTGTTTCACAGTATCCTTGTCTTGAAGGGTCTTCAGTTTGCTTTTAATGTTGAATTTCTTCACTTTGCAGTGTGTGCCTCTGAAACATGTTCAAAGTCTGTTTCAAATTATTTTCACAGTGTTTCCCGTAAGCACTTTTCTTCTGATAGTGTTTTTTACATATTAATATGTATTATGATAATTTTATGTCTATAAAGCAGGAGAAATTCTAGTTATGGCCCAGGAGAAGCTTTGCAGACCTTGTTTTGGTTGTTTTAGAAAACTGTTAGCTCTCCACATTTTCCAGATACAGAATAAGAACCGATTCAAATTTTCCTGCTTGCTGATAACGTTACTGGCCATTGAGGGGTTAGGTCTGCAGTGTTTTTCAAGTCTAAGTTACTTTGCATTTGCTTACAATGCTAAAGGAAGATAATACAGAATGCTCATTTTTGCCATTCAGCTGGGTAAGCACTGGCCAGCAGAGCTTGCTGAGTAAAAATATTAATAGCTGAGGCATTCATTATGATCTTATAAAATGAATTTCAAATGGATCTTCAAATCAAGGTTACTTTAAAAGAAAAAAAACAGACCAGTTCCTCACCAGACATGTAGTTTCTGGTGAGAAACTACACCACACAATGTAATTTCTCACTGTAAACATGAAGATGCCGTTGACTGATACTAGTGACTAAGTGAAAAATCTAATGGTGTTTTCTTTGCTTATTCACAGAAGTACATTACTTCTCTAAGACAAGTAAGCATTTAGAGGTTTTGGAAGTTTTGCTTAAATGAAAATTAGTAGTTGCTCTGGCAACTGCTACCTAGAAAATATATTTTAAAGTGATGCTGTAGTATGAAATAAGTAGCATGATGTAATGCAATTACAGATGTCTTCATGTTGTGAGGAGGCCTTGATTGGGAATGGCGTATCTTTATTTATTTCATGGATCACTCACTAGTCAGCTTCTTGAGCAGTACTTCAGAAACAGGACTGTTTTTCTTTTTAGACAGCCTCTTTGGTAGAGAACTGCTTTTTTGTAGCATCCCTTCTTGACAAGATGATGGTCAAATTAATCGATCAAATGTCTTCCAGCAGTGTGTGTGTATTTAAGATCAAGG
This sequence comes from Psilopsiagon aurifrons, assembly GCA_025447955.1. Lineage (NCBI taxonomy): Eukaryota > Metazoa > Chordata > Aves > Psittaciformes > Psittacidae > Psilopsiagon > Psilopsiagon aurifrons. The sequence goes on along the minus strand of JAOEHY010030448.1, from coordinate 27,536 downwards.
TTGAAATCAGTAATTTATTGTTGTCTGCCAGCGATTATTATTGCTTATTGTCAATACAGAAAAATTAAGGCATGAATTTTGACATAAGAAATAGTTTGTTTTGGTTTATATATCTCCAGAAGGACAGCAGCAGCAATGAAGACACGAGCATGTCTAGCTTAAGTCAGGGCCAGGTACCAGAGTAAGCCCTAGGAAGGTTTTGTGCTGGATATTGCGCCTAAAACATGAGCTTTAAGTATGGTCAAAGGCTGCAGTGTATAGAGTAGAGATAACATGGAAGTTAAAGTAGCTCATGTAAATAAGGCTTTCAGTGCTGCTCAGAATTCTACAGGTAGAAGTGAAACCTGCATCTTCACAGAGCAGTGTGCTGCCCCCATTGCATAGGTCTTTCTGTGATATAATCATATCTTTGTTTTGCAGTGTAAGGGTACCATAAAGACTGACAAGAGGGTGGGGCACTTGCCATGATGCTATAAACTGGATAGGTACGAGTATTCATCACACTGTAGAATTCTGAAATTGTTCTTCATTATCTCATCCTTTCCTGCTGCTGTTTGTGTTAGGACTTCAACCTGCAAAAGCACTTAGTCATAAGTAATTTTTAAGCTGAAGTTGCAGAAAGAAAAAATGCACTGACAAGATCACTCTTACTGTTTTGTTTGTTTTGGTTTGGGTTTTGGGGGTTATTTTTGTTTGTTTTGTTTTTAGTGTCTATATCTCTGTAGGCTTGTACTCACTAGGAAAATGATCTGTCCTGTTTCTTATTGAGCAGTCTTTGAAGCAGCTGAAATGCTGCTGTTTTCTAAAATCTGAAGGGCTAAAAAGACCTACATTACTTTAACTTCAACTCCAAGTGATATCTAAATATTTAAGATATATAAAAGACACAGATACTTGTAAGAAGTGGAAGGCTGTGGCAAGACTGTGCTTGCCCTCAGGACTAGAATGAGATTTAGGGGAGGTGTAGAAAATAAAAATTTAGAGTTCCATCTAACAGATGTAAAATAACTGATGTTGCAGTATTGATAGCTAACAAACATGCCACTAAGAGGTATTAGAACTGCAGGTCCACATGCATTGCATCGCCTTTGTGCTTACTTTTCTGCGAAGGGTTATCCTCTGAAGGATGAGCTATGCATGTAGCTACAGTTTTAGGATTACTGCAGTCTAGCTTTCTTGTTACACTCCTTAGGGGCAGAAACTGAGTTGTAAATGAGATTGGGCTATTTATGCTGTATGTGAAGTAGTCAATCAAACTAATGTTGTCCTTTAATATATTTATCTCATCATTAACAGCAGTTCAGCTGTAACTGCCCAGGAATAGGAAAGTGTTTTATTGTAGGCTGAACAGAAAATATGTTAACATTTTGTATTTTATTTGTGAGCACACACATTATTTCTAAGAAATGAAAGTAAATCAAATACTTCTCAAAATGAAGAAGTCTAACAACAACTTCTACAACAGTCCACCTTTCATGTCTGATAAAATCAGACTAAGTTTTGAGATTGCCTGGCAAACTGCCATGCTGTTCCATCATACTTAAAACATGATAGCTGAAAGTGGAAAGATGTCACCAGATGTGGTAAGCAGGAAATGATACTCAGAGTGTGCAAATACATCTACTGGTGTTTTTTTCTTTTTTTTTCCCCTTTTTTTACTTTTCTGATAACAAATGCAAGGAAGTTTTCTGTTGGTGTGTTTTTACATATAAAACATGTATGTTTTCTGTAATAGCCTTTTTCTCCCGTTTTCTATTTCCAGAGTCAAGATGACAGATTTGCTTTCACCGCTGAATGGTATGACCCAAATGCTTCACTCTTTCGGCGTTATGAACTTCTGTATTATCCAAAAGATGGATCAGTTGAAATGGTAAGAATAAAAGAAAAAACATATCTGTTATCATAATGGTAATATCCAGTTAAGCAGTTTACAAAATGAGGAGCTACTTCTACTGATGGAAAATGTAAGGAAAATGTATTTAAGGAAAAAATGGTAAAAAAATGTCATTTATCACATCTTGCTCTGTTTCTAAACCTTAAAGAAAGCAAAAATACAAGTTCAGAGCATGAAAAGCATGTGAAATAGCTTCCATGTTTATATTTTTTTTTCTTAAATCTGGCTTTGACTTGGAGAGATTCATCGTCACAAATCTTTTCTTATTCAGTCTCTGCTTGGGTTTCAGAATTGAAGCTCAGCAGCACTGACCTACTGCTTGAGAAGCATAATTTGAAGCTGATTCCAAACGGGCATAAGCTTCAGCAGGATTTACAGAATTCTCTGAAGAGTAAAATATAGGCGTATTTTCAAAGTGGAGAAATTGAGAAATTGCTCTTAATTTGGTTTTAATGAAAGGAAGCATGTTTCAGACAGTGGCATCTAAATTTTTCCATCAGTGGTGCTTGCGCAGATCTTTCTGACTTGTGGTTCATACAACTAATCCCCACTGTTTATTGATATCATGTTAAAATAAGCATTCTGCAGCAACAGGCATATATAAAAATATGCATATATTACATTTATATATATATTTAAATGTAATATGTACTGTAAAAGTAATTCTAGTAAACCAACCAATGCTTTGTGCTTTCTTTTAGGAATTAATGGTTTGGACTATCTTTTCCAATTTCTAATGAAGGTCTATGGGTCTGACAATAGCCTAGACTTGGATATTCACACTTAGTAATTTTACAATAAAATTTCTAGTTTTCCTGCTATAAATATCAAATGCAGAAATAAGAAACCTAGTGGAACCTGCCTTTTCTTACCCAAACTACTGCTCACTGAAACCATGGTACCCACCTGTGTGGAGGTGATGCTCTTTGCATTTTTTACTGATAGTCTCTTTAAAGAAATTCTGTCGTGATGTTGTCCCTTTTTAATTAGTTCTTTGTATGATACCTGTGTGTGCACAGTTGCCAAAATGCGAAGATTTTTAGTTTTTATTTCCCAGAGACAGTTTAGTCAATCAGTCAGGAGCCATAATTGTCTTCCTACACAACCGTATGTAGGCTGTCAAAATTGTTGTTCATTTCACCTAGATGTCTCAAACCCAAGAGCTTTCAAGGTGTTCTTAAGCTTCTTAATGCATTCAGCATCAAATACCTGTGGCTGAGCAGACTTTTGCATTTTGCTAGTGTGCTCTTAGGTTAAGGTAGTATGGTGTGTACGCAGTCATGGGCATATATGGATTGCATGTGATCACGATGTGAGTTAGAAAAGCAAAAATGCATGTAACACCTCTATAGAAACAGTCTCTCAAAATCACTTTTGCCATGAATTTGTGGATAGAGATTATATTAAGAATTCCTTCTGGACTTTTTATTTTTTAATTTCTGCAGAATTTAGTGATTCTCTATTACTGCCTAATTCTTCTGCATCTTTTGGTATCTTGCTGAGGAGATGACAGCCCACTCTTACCTCTAATGTATCTGAGGATAAATGAGGTAATGGATATGAGCCAGCTTTTCCCTGCTCATAAGAAAGATGTTTCATCCGATTCCCCACCTCCCGGACAATAGCTCTCCTTTATCACACACCTCAGCTGAGGGTGGAGCAGAGCTATTTAAGGCTTGTGTTATGTAAAGTCCGCAGCTTTCCTTTTCTTTCTTAGTCCTTCATCTCTTGGTTCCTGTGAAGAAAAATTACAGTGGGAATAATGAAGCAAGTTTCCAGTTCGCTTTGCAGCTGGACAAAGGCAGTATAGTGTTTTGCACATGACAGCTAGCAGCTCTTATGATCAAACAGGATCTCATGACAAAGAGATGCCCCATTTTCTAAAGTTTCCATAGTTAATAACTCTCATGGTGAATTTTTACAGCCTGGACAGGTTTTATTCTTATAGGAGATTTCCTAAAATGAGAGCAGATTTTTTTTAGAAAGGACAGATTCTTAGTAGAGAACTATTTTGTTTTGCATGATTTACTTCTACAAGTACATGGGCAGGAGGGAAACAGTCCAAACAGTCTTACATTACTTCTGCTGTGGTTTATTGTTTGCTTTATAAAAAGGTTTTTAATGCAAATCCAAATTTCCACTCCAAAGAACAATTTTTCAGCTTGGAAAGATACCTCCCCCCACCTTAATCTTTTGCTTGAGAAGAAAGAAGCAGCTCAGGGTGCTTCTCTAGCAGCTGTTAGTGATAGGAAATGTCCAGATTTTTAGTCAAGATAGTTAATAAGCTCCTTGGCAAAGTCCAGGAAAACACAAGTGCTGAATTCAAGTGATACTTTATTTTTGATTTTAGCATGTTGTCACTTCATTGCCCTCCACACTTGAATAGAGGACACTTAGGAGCATGTATGAGGAGCTAGAGACATTTCATCGGGGAAAGATTCTTCCTTATAATCCTGCTGCAGCAGAAGGAAGTATCAAAATAATTTATATTGTCTGATCTGCAAAGTTTTGGCTATTCTGAAAAAAACCTACAATTCTTACAGCCTTCTAACAGGAAAGAAATGTATTCACATGTTTCAAAAGATGGTGGAGTATTTAATTTTACTCTTAATTTTTTTCCTCCAAAATTTGAGGGAATGATATTCTTTCTTTTAATGCTATTCTAGTCTGTATACCATTACAGCAGAGCATAGTTCATGTATGTAATTCAAGACAGAGAAAGGCAAGTCTGGCCTGGGGAGGACAAAACTCTTCCTTTCATAAAATTATGCTTCCTCAGGAGACAGAAGGCATCTGTAATATCCACATGCAGTGAAGAAACTGTTCAGCATATTGCCTTTTGTGCTTTGACAGCCCACCCGGAAAACTACACATTAACATCTTGGTTCTTGCTTGGAATGATCGTATATAGCTGAATTGTCTTGACAGGCTTCTGAGCTTGCAGCTTTAGGCAGTGAGAATGTCTCAACCTAATGTTGCAGGCACCCATCCGTCCCTAATTCTGAGTCTTGTGCAGTCAAATAAAGCGTGGTATCATTGGAATGATGCCCTGGAGACCTGCCACAGTGCAAATCTTCGTCGTTCCTGGTGTGAGCCATTGGTCTGTGAAACAGCAGAGATTTGCTAGGGGTAACCCTCAGTGAGACTGGGCAGAGGTATCCACTAGGCACCTGAACCATTTATCACAGCTTGAATTAGTACAAACAAATGATGAAATGAAAGATGCAAAGATAGCTGTCAGCCTGAGAGTATTTAAATGGAATAAATTTGTGATTGCGGTTTAGTCTTCTAAGCTTTCCTGGTGCACCTCTAAGTCCAAAGGGTAAGGAATGAAATCAAGTTAGTGATCAGATTCAGTCCCACAGTACTGTGGAAGTTTTTGAAGGTAGAGTAAAAATTATGTTGAGTTTGCCCACAGCTTTGTTCTCTTGATATGGTAGATTTTAATGTTCTTTTCTCTGCAGTATGATGTGAAGAATCATCGCATCTTCCTGAAGCGCACCAAGTATGAGAACCTACACCTTGAGGATTTATTTGTGGGCAACAAAATCACTGTTTTTTCCCGTCATCTAACCTTAGTGGACTATGGGGATCAATATACAGCCCGCAAACTGGGGAGCCGTAAAGAGAAGTAAGAATGCATGTTTTTTTAAATGGTCCTTTGTAGTTTGGCTTTCAAACTAGCTGTGCTTTGATGGAAATGAGCCAAGTGTTCAGTACTATGGGGAGAGAAGGAGATAGCTACAAGTCTGCATGCAGTGAAATGATCTGGCATACTGATAGCTGGAGTGAAGTGAACTGGCCCGTGCTTGTGGGCAAACCCAAGGCTACCATTGTTAGCTGATAAATCTTCAAGGCCAGCTTCTCCATGGTGTCAACTGCTGCCTCCTCAGCATCTTCTGGGAGAGAAGAGGGGGAGGAGGAAAACAGGAAGTCCCCTGCTTTTTTACTTCCTGGGGCAGGCAGCAGTAGAATTCTGGTGATTTGGGGATTCTTTTGGGGTAGAATTTAGTAGTCCTGATTGCTGGCCTTGAAAGGGCTGAATCTTGAAAAACTAGCACCTGTCTCTCTGGGATCTCTGCAGAAGCCTAGTGCCTTACCAGTCCGTTCTACTCTGTGTTAGTAGTAGTAAGTGAAAACAGTAGTAACAGGTGTGAGGCCCATTCCCATTCTCCATCGCTTTTTCCCCACTATGGAGAATTTTTTCTGAGAAGGTTTTCAGCGCCTCCTAGACTCCATGTGTGCAATTTACAAGGAGTTTAAATGTGGTTTGACTGCAATGCAAGTAATAGCTGAATTTGCAAATAAATAAACCATGATAATTTGCTCTATTTTTTTTTTTTTTTTAAAAAGAACACAGAATACTGCCTTAGGTATCCCATTCCAGTGAGCCCTGCTCGCCTACTTTCTTGCTGCCTCCCACTAATTTGCCTTATTTTGAACTCTCTCTGGACAGTTGTACATAACCAGAAATATAGGAAGAGTTGCAAGTTTTAGCACACATATTTGCTTAATCTGACAAAAAACATTGCCGTGGAAATGGCTGCCGTAATATCTTTCCAAAAAGAGTTCTCCTGGTACTTTTTCTCCAAGCTGGGTTTGGGCATGGTGGAAGAGTTGTAAAGGAGAAGGAGAACTCCAGAGGGTGTCTTCTGTAAATGTGACTACTCTCTCTGTTCCTCAGTGAAGCCTGTCTTATCTATGGCTTTTATATCAATGTCAACACAACTTTTTATAGTTGTGTATTTCCTACTCTGCCTGAACTAGCATAAGCCCTGGTGCTGGTGCAGTTCTATCAAGAAAAGGCAGCTTGTGATAAAATGGCATTTTCCCTTTCTTCTTGAAAGGGAAGTTGCTGTCTATACAGCAACACTGTATTTGTGTCAATGAAGTGGTCCTGGGAGGGGGTGGATTTTTGTACTGCTCTGCAAAAGGAAGGGAGAGAATTTATGACATGTCAGCTGTTTGGAAAACATTTTAGGAATGTCAGCTGAAAGATAACATAGATATGCAAGTGGTGTTACATATTCAGAATAGCCCAAAGGAACATAGTGAGAGGTGTCTTGAATAGAAAGGGATTCTCAAAATCGAGTTTCTTTGCAGAAGCTTTCACTGGGTAAACAGGGTCATATTAAAAGAGTCCTTGGGCAAAAGAGTTGCATATGAGGTATTTGCCCTTTTGACCTGTTCCCAGCAGGTTTTACAGCAATTATTAGTTAAATAGATACCATAAAATTTCTGCGATGCTTGATAATTCCTAAAATAATCTGTAGTTGAAATTCTATTAATAATTTTAAGGATGTTGTACAAGTCAGAATGTTTCCCTGTCTTTTTCTAGCCTTTGTACTGTGCAGGGCTATCAGCAGTTTAGTCTGGGTTTGGAAATACTTTTCTTTACTTGCTGAATTTATATACAGGCAGACTCAGCAAAGGCTTTGAGGGAAACTGAGGAGTATATATAAAAAATCTTGAATGGTTTGAATTGGGGACCTTTGGTTTTGTAAACAAACCAAGTGAACGTGACTCTAGGTACATGAGGTACAAAAGAGATGTGTAAAAAGAGGCTAGATTTGCACAGGGCCTTTCTAGAATTAGGCTAAAATTATTAAGACAGTTCTATCAAGTTCCGATTTCTACACCTACTTTTCTTAAATCTTTCCAGTTTTTAAATACAGCCATATTTGATTGTTTGCCTTCCCTGCTTCCCTCCCTGTGTATCATAAGGAAATTGTCACAAACAGTGATTAAAACGGTTAAGTAAGCCTGTGCTTATTTACAGTGAACCCCATAAGGAGTCCCTGGCATGGGACAGGAATTTCTGTTTCTGCAGGCTTTCTTCGTAATTGTGGGTGGTTGTAAGCTGAGGTAAACATTTGTCTGACTGGTGTGTCCTGTCTAAGTAGACTGGAGTCAGTTAATATCACTGGTTTTGAAAGTGGTGTTAGAAAACTTATGTATCAACCAAAAATATCTGAATTCTTTTTTGATTGGGATATGTTATTCTTAAGCTTCTTGTCATTGACATAATCAGCGTTTCTTCCCCTACAAGACATAAGCTACTGTATATGCAACAGTCCTATTATTAGAAATAAGTAGATCTGAAAAGCATAGCCACGGCATGTTTTGTTCATTGTTCCTTTGATCTTCTGTTGTTTCAGTACTCATTGCAGTACAGTCATACAGTCGCTCTGAATATCTAAGTAAATGAGCTTAATTTTCATTCTTTGTCCTTTGTTCCAGACATAAAATTGTTTCAAAATGTACTTTGCCAGACTGCATCATACTAAACCACAAGAAACATATTCCTCATTAAAACTAAAAATAGGGCACATGAATCAAAATCCAATCTCAGAAACAGTCTTTAGCATCACGAATTATACTTTTTTTTTTACCTTGCATACCTCTGAGAAGCTCACACTGAAATGTTAAAGTTTATGTATCAGTGCTAGAGAAAAGGTGTTACAGGAGTTACTCATTGCAGTTTGCCTTAATGACTTCTAGGTAACTTGCTTCAGAATGCAATATTTTATTATGTATTGGTAGGAATTAGTTTTACTAGAAAGCTTGAAATAGACAAGTAAGGGGCAGTTTATTTCTAGCATTAGCAGTCTGTCTCAAATAGCCTGTGTAATAACAAACATAGATTCAGAAAAGTATTCCTCAAAGAAATGCGAATTGCAGCAGAGATCTTCAGTGATTTGCTCCTTACTGTTCATGGTAAGCAACAGAGTTGAGAGTTAATATTCAGGAGGAAAAACAGAGTTAAGAACCTCTTATGGCAGGATGCAGGTCATGCATTGAGTGAACAGGTGTCATCAGCCAAGTTCACAGCTGCTCCACCCCATGTGCCTTCATGCATGTGGCACAACCTGTTGTATGATAAATACCACAGAGTAAAGCGGAGCTGTGAAATCCTTGTGAAAGAGATGAACAAGCTATGGGCCGTGGGCTGCATGAAGTATGCTGGCAAACCGCGTTGAATGTTGGCCAAAGGTCAGACTTTCCTGATCTGAAGATGGGGCTAAACTGACTTTAGTTTGCATTGCAGTGGGCTGAGTCATAGGCTTGGTTGACTACTGTCATGCAGTTTATCCTCAGTCCATCAGTCTTTTGGTGTTATATTTCCCAATGGATCTGAGCTGAAGCTGGTCTCTGTATATAATTTTCCTGGTGCTTGAGGAAATCTCTGTTTCTGAGCTCTGAAGGTCATAGAATCATAGAATAGTTAGGGTTAGAAAGGACCTTAAGGTCATCTAGTTCCAACCTCTCTGCCATGGGCAGGGACACCTCACACTAAACCACGCCACCCAAGGCTCTGTCCAACCCGGCCTTGTACACTGCCAGGGATGGAGCACTCACAACCTCCCCGGGCAACCCATTCCAGTGCCTCACCACTGTTACACTAAAGAATTTCTTCCTCATGTTTCTTCCCCTGTTTAAGTTTGAGCCCGTTACTCCTTGTCCTCTCACTACAGTCCCTAATGAAGAGTCCCTCCCCAGCAT
>JAOEHY010030448.1:3518-18039 GCA_025447955.1 Psilopsiagon aurifrons | reverse complement strand
CCCCTGTCCATCAGTTCTGTAGCCCCATCATAGAAGGCCACCAGATTGGTCAGGCAGGATTTCCCCTTAGTGAAGCCGTGCTTCCTGTCACCAAGCACCTTGTTGTTCTTCATGTGCCTCAGCATGCCTTCCAGGGGAATCCGCTCCAAGATTTTACCAGGCACACAGGTGAGGCTGACTGGTCATCTATGTCTCCCCCTTAGTTTCAAATGAAATGTTGCATATGTTCAAATCTTCCTCATTACATTCCCTGATCCTAACACCTCCCTTATTTTAGATTTATCTGTTCCCAAAGCATTTGTCAATCTGGGGTCATAGTTCAAGATAAATGTTGTGGAAGTTTGTCTATTTCCTGCAACCTAAGCATAAATATACTGGCTAGAATATATTACTGCTAACCTAAAGGCAGCTTTCCATTTCTATGCTGGTATATAAAATGAGAAATTTGCAATTATTTTGCATTTCATCTAGGGAAATACTGCAGTGAAAAATTCCATCTCAGCCTTCGTTATTTGTAGCAGTGTAAAAGATGGACAGAGGTCTTTAGGATTCTTGGAGGGGTAGAGTTTCTGAGATGCAGGATTAAATTAAATCTGTTGATTTGTAAGCTGAGCACATTTGAAGCTGACTCACCACAATATGAATGCAAATTGAAGATACCATGTAACGACCTTCTTTTTGTGCTTCTATTTTGATTAATAACGCATTTAATGCTGGTGGTATACTTGATGCTGTACAAAATACGCTAATAAAACAGTCCTGGCTTGGGATGTACCGTATAAAAAGGTAATTATCGACAAGACAGGATGTACTTGGAAACAAAGATGTGGGGGAGAGTGTAGAAATTTTTTGATTGGTCTCCCTTTGAATATAGCTGTCAGTCAGTGTAAGAGATGTAATACCTCCTCTGCGAACCTTTTATTGTGTCTGTTAACAGTGTCAGCTATTTGGCATTCAAATTATATACCATTAGGTGTTTGTAATGTACAAAGAACCATAAGACCTTCTTTTCACTGAGGCCTCCAAATATTTTAAAAGTAGTAATAAAACAATCATTTCACTTTGGTTTTTTATTTTTTTTATTTTTTTTTTAAGAGATGCAGGTTGAAGTAGTATTTTTAAATATGGGATTTTAACAGCTTCATTTTTATGTAGATAATGATTAAAATTAGGGGAAAAGGAAAGTGAGCAAGTATAGGGAGACATTAACAGAACAGTTGTGTTCTAACCCAGAGCCATGGCTCAGGAACTGCAGGGACATACGCTAGATAAAGAAGTGGTCAGATTGTATGCTCTGAGAGGAAAGGGAGAAGTCAGTAAATAAAAACTGCTGGGACTCTGTGGGCTAACTTGGGTTAGAAAGCTGAGGAAATTGTAATGTGCAAAGCTCGTTCTCATGAGAATAATGTCTTATGCAGACATTCAGGAGCAGCATGGAAATCGATGAGACACTGGGAATGGGATGTTTGACTGTAGCAGAATTTCTGTCTTTGATGTGATGTTTTTTTTGTCTGAATATAAACTCAGCATGCACACCAAATGCTCTAAGGAAAGTAACATTGGCTGTGTCACTCTACTTTTTTCTTTTTTAATCCCAGATCGCTGGCTTTGATTAAACCTGATGCAGTGCCCAAGATTGGAGAATTAATTGATATCATTATTAATGCAGGATTTACAATAACTAAAGCCAAAATGATGGTGCTTTCAAGGTAAGGATTTTTTTATGGTTAGCTCTATTCTAAATAGTTTTTTTTTTTTTTCAGATAAGAGCCTTCTTTGAAGCTGTCCTCTTTTGTTCTGCACATCAAATCCATTCCAGTGGATAACAGAGGGGGATTCATTGGTTTCATAATCATACAGCTTTCTGAAAGCATGTAGAGAATTAAGCTAAGAGTTAAAAAGTTCTGTGCAAATGAGCCTGGTGTCATTGCATGTTTAATATCTCTGTATGAGTCCAAGGTGACTACCATAGTTTTAGCAATTCAGCAGTGTTTACTGACATGTCTGTATGGTCTTACCTCATGGCTTCCTGATATGAACCATACTGCTGATTATAATTGGGTTGGCTGTAAAACAGCATTGGTTTGCTTGCTCTCAGTTTATCTGTTAACTTAATTTGTGTTCTCAGACCCACACTTACTTGTTTGGTATTTTTTTTATCACTGGAAGTCAAAAGCAAAGAAAGTGATCTTCTGATGGTTCTGCAGGGGTGGACAGATTTTGCATCTTGCTAATCCCCCCTAACCTTCGCTGTTCTTCCCTTATCAAACTGAGCCACAAGATTTCAAAAAAAGGCATGCTGCAGAGGAAAGAAGACATTTAATTTACCCTAGTAAGCTTCCCCAAAGTTACTGCATCATTTCTTCATTGCTGTTTTGCTGAACATGTTCGTATACAACTTGTCCATGAAAAGAAAAGCTATCTGTTCTACATAATACCATGTTCATGTCTTCTTAGGGTTTATATGAGGTCAGGAACAATTTTCTCAGAACCTTTTTGGCTTTCAGAAATGCTGATAAAACAACTGTGACTTCCACCTCTTGTCTCTGCACTCATCTGCTTCATTGTTTGATGATACTGGTCCCAGATCCTCCCTCAAACAACTCCAGTTCTTGAGGTCAATCAGCTTTCTAATTCTGATTTACAATTGATAATGTCTTTCAAGCCAGCATTTCTTGCTTGCTGTCCTGCAGTCTGAGAGATTTGATCCTGCTGGGTGGTTCTGTATTTCAGCATCTGTCTGAGAACTTGAAGAACTGTTGAGCAAAGTCATGTGCTTTGGAGTTGACTCACTGAAGAGACAACTTTGAGATTTGAACTTCTATTGCCTATTGCTATATAAAAATTCCTGCTTCTCTTATATAATTGGAAGCAGTTATTAAAAAGCACAAGATTGGGTTGTGCTGGATATACTTTTTTAAAAAAAAGAAAAGTCTTGAGTATTTGTGGTTTCTCTGCTTACTATGTACTCCATTCCTTGGGACTGTGCCATTTTAAAATGATAGAACTATGGCTTTGCCAAAGTCCTCAACCTTTAGGTCTCTGCAGGCGTGCTTGTTCAAACCAGTGTCATCATCTACTGGTTTCTCTAAATGGATTATTACTGACATTTGTTTTGCAGTCACTGTTAAGTAGATTCATGCCTTCTGTCAAAATTGTAGCCAGGATATGAAAGTGAGGGTAGGCACCTGCTTTGAAAGGTCAGCTTTCTAGTCTCTTCATGTAATCCTACGTCAGTTCAGCCTGTTATTCCCAGATGAACACTGTTTTCCATTCTTTAAAAGCAGAGAACTTATGAGATGAAATTAGAAAGGAACTAACTTATACAGCACAAGTGCAATTTTATATTTATTGCAGTAGGAATTCTTAACTGAGTAGTAGAGCTCAATTTGTTTCAGAAATGGATCCCCCAAATATTTCTTCACATTCAGAAATTATAATATGTAATCTGTTTTCATACCTTTCTTGTATTTGCTATCCAAAATTATTTGGTGGATTAGTTTCAGAAGTGGGTTTTCTGATGAATAGTGAATTGTAAGCAAAAACTTTGAGCTATTTGCAGAGTGTAGGTTTGAAGCTTGAGATTGCAGGAGTTTCTGTGGCTAGCATAATTTTTAAATCATGTTTCTGCCTTAGATATGAAATGAAAGCATATTAACTGTATGGCCAATGAAAATCTTCTGAATTTTGAATGGCTCATACTTATACTGACCTGAAAGCAACAATCCAGGAATTATTCATTTCCAGTGAGCAAGTGGTCATTTTGGTAGAAAAGCTGGAGAAAACTGTGACTGTTCAAATACTTGTCAAGGTTAGGAAAATTAAATTCTCCTTAAGTTTTTTGTAAGGTTATTTCTTTCCTCTGGCAATATTTGGCTTAAGTCTGGACTGCAAATGGGAGAGAGATGTGAAAAGTTCCATCCCAGCTGACAGAACTGTGCCTTTGTTCATACCTGGAATCTCTTATGTGAAAAACTTTCAGGTAATTTCTTTCAGCCCAGACAGATGCTCAAAGTCAGCAAAATCAGGGAGATTAAAAAAAAAAAAAAAAAAAAATCACAAGATTGTTTCTGCAGGTGAATACAGTTTTCCAAGTGGGAATCTTTTACTCTCCCTGCAGCTCTGCTTTGATTATGAGCTTTGTATCCAGGGTAGGAGTGAGTAGTTTTGCTTCTTTCCATCTGTCAATTATCCTGAAGAGTTTGTCCTTCTCCACCAATTCCAGCTTCAGAAAGCGGTACATACCAGGTTTTGGAGCAAGCCAAGAGCAATCCTGCGCTTCTGAACTGGAATTTTGAAGCTTCGAAATAGCAGCTTTAGCCTTGAAAAACTCTACAGATTTCTCTAGTGGTTGCCATGCAGAAAAAGCAGTGCCATAAGCAAGGGTTAAGTGTGAGAGGCAGCTGGAGAAGAAGCAGGGAAGAGAGTAGGTTGGCTAGCTGCAGGGGTGGTGGGGTGAAATGGTGTGCCCACCTGTGGATGGATCTTGGGTCTGTACCTTGATCCCTGAAACTTGCATAGTTGGGTAGCTGAGCCCAGTTCTGCGAGCATGGTGGCTGTGGCAATGCAGAACTTGGAGAGGACCACCACCCTGTCTGAAAAGGTATCTTTTTGCTTCCAGTATGTGAGTAACAGTTGTGGTACAGACATATGCCTAATGGCCTTTATTTGCCTGGCCATATAAGGAGCCCCCTCCTTACAGAAACCACACTGCTTTGGGAGAAAGCCCTCTGTAGTAACTGCTGTGTGTATGTGTGTATATATCTGTATATGTCTTTCTACTTTTTCAGAAAAGAAGCAGCTGATTTCTACGTAGACCATCAATCAAAACCGTTTTATAAGTAGGTATATCAATTTCAGCTTGACATGAATTAAGCTTGTTTAATGAATGCACAAGCTTCATTTATCATAATTGGTACTGCAGGACCATGGGAAAACCAGAACTTGTCTTAGTTGAGTGGAGCCCTTTGCAGAGCATGCACCCTGTTCATCTTCTTCCAGGAACAGATCCTTACTTCAGCTATTCAGGGTTTTAACTCGAACTCTTTACAGCCTGATAGTATCAGGGCAATGTCTTTGGTCTCTTAGAAGTGAAAATGCTTCTACCAATGCAAAACTTCAAAGCCAGGGGAAGGAGCATCTTTAGGATCAGGATGGAGCTTGCAGGTAATGATAATTAGGAGGAACACGTAGCTGTGAGAATTGATTTGGTAGCAAGTACACCAAATTGTAAGTAACTGAAAGGATAGTTGTTCATGGTGCTGCTACCCTTGGACAAAACGTCAAACTTCCATGGTGCTAGACTGCTCCACCTAACATGAAAACCCTAGTCTTGTCAAAACTGAGCAGATTGATACCAGAGATTGTGTCATTTCTACTTTGCCTGAAGGTGCCAACAGACAGCTTTCCTTTCCTCCCTCTGGATTTGGCAGTCTGCCTCTTCTAGGAGAAGGGTACAGCTCTGCCTTGTGTTTTTCAGCCATGCTGGAACCTGAGTTTGCACTCAGTTGGTCAAAAGACCTGGTTTCAGTACTGTCATGAGGTTTCTGATTAAAACGGATCTGCCAGCTGCTGTCCTGCAACAGCAACTGATTATTGTGGGTGCAGACTCAAGCTCTTCACCGAGACATGGCCCCAGGCTACATCTGACCACCCTGGAGATCAGAGGAGGATTTAGAATTGCCTTTTCTTTGCTGAATAAACCTGCTTGAGCATGTTGGTAAATAAGCAAGAGTTTTGCCTGCAGTCTTATTTCGTAGATGTCTATCTATGCTAATGGTAATTTTCTGAGAAACTGTAGCCTCTGTCTGCTGTGATATGCTGGTCTCCCATGCTACAGTCCTGTTGGCTACATCTTCTGTGTAGGATTTTTCTCTAAATTAGAAACAAATAGTTATAAAGCATTACAAATCAAACAGGGCAAGAATCTTCAAGGCAGTGAAATGTAAATTCTCAGACTCAATTATATTTAGCATTGTATTACTTGTCTTTAAATTCAGATTTAGTTTGCTGGTCCATGTTAGTCTAGTGAATTCTACCTGTTTGGAAAATAATGTCATATTAAAGAACTAAATTTTAAAAATTTATTCAATATTTGGTGTCAGTCTGAAGCATAAGCAGTGTTGTAGAAATTGCTTTTTTCTTGGGTGTATGTATGTGTAAGCCATTTAACTGTATCCTAAACAAGCCGTCTCTGATCAATAGAACCTGAGTCCCAATAGCTTATCCCTGTGTAGTTTCTTTATTTTTGCGTAGCTTCTCATAGTTTTAACATCATTCCTCTAGCAAAAAACTCATAAGATTTCTCTTTTCTTCTTGCCCATGAATCATTGCATAAATGATCATTGGGAAGAAAATGAAGGATCTTACACATTCACAATTATAATTGTGCGAAGCTCTTTTTATGAGAATGTAGTACAAAAAGCATTGAGCCAGCTTTCTTCTTTGTTGTTTCTGTCCAGACACAGTGAAAAGGCAGGCTTGTTTTTATGCGTGTTTTGTAAAGATATAGAATTATAGTTACAGTGGGGCTTTTTAATAGAATGTTTGCGCTTCCAATTTTGCATGGCTGTTTTCCATGTCAAATAGTCAGGACAGAAGACTGGCTACTCCTGACAATCTCTTCTCCTTAGTCAGATTCATCCCATTAAAGTCAGGATGTAATAACTGCAGTTAAGGCTCCTCTTCCCCACAGACTTTCCAAATCTTATTTCTCCCTTCTCTCGCACTTCAGATTTTGGCTGGGCAAAATCTACAGGAGAGATCCCTGGGGCAGTGAGCACTCCTGGCAGCAGTGCTGAAGTTGTGTGAGTGGGGAGCACACAGGTCATGTAAGAATCCTGATATCCTGCTGTGCAGAAGAGACACGTTTAGGAATTGCTCTTGTCGAGCAGATGGTTTGCTGGGTCTCTTTCTAGCACCAATCTTTCAAAAATTCTTTTGAAATCTAACATGCTATGCAGTAGCTTGAGCAAGTTCGTCTTATCTGGTTCTTTTTCTACAACCATAATAAGAAGGGAGTGTCTTCACATCACCTAGTTCCATTTCCTTCTCAAAGCAGAGACAACTTTGAAGTCAAATCAGATTGCTCAAGGCCTTGCTGAGTTGAGTTCTGAGCATCTCCACTGGATCATATGTTTTTGTTGGTTTTAGTTTGTAGCATGGATCACCGTGTACTGTTTCCATTTTACAGTGAGCTTCTCCAGTTCATAACGAGTGGTCCTGTTGTTGCTATGGAAATCTTAGGAGATGATGCAGTTTGTAAATGGAAAACATTACTGGGGCCGGCAAACTCCGCAGCAGCACAGACTGATGCACCAGAGAGCATTAGAGAGAGCTTTGGACATACTGGCCTAAGAAATGTAGCTCATGGCCCAGATTCAGTTGCTTCAGCTGCTCAAGTAAGTTTTTGACTGTTTGTTGACTGAGGTTTACTTTTACTTTATCTGGTAACAGCTGGATCAGGAATTCCTCTTTTTTTTTTTTTTCCCCACTGGACTTCAGAACTAATTTAGATATTCATCACGGATCCTTTTTAGCATGGAAAAATAAACAAGATTTTTCTTTTCAGACAGTTTATCTCTTTCACAAAGGGAACCTTGGGCACTTTGATCAGGAGAGCATGCCTGGTAATTTTTAATGTCTTCTGTACATCATAAACATTGAGCTAGCTGCAGTCTGCATTGTCTACCTATAGCCTACCAAAGTTGATCACAAAAAGAAAGGGATTAAACAAAATCATTTGTGCCATCTTGTGTTTTGCTTATCTGTTCTCCTCCATAGTTTTCAGTGGACCTCTGCAGCTTACTTTTCTCTGCTGTTATTATTCAGGATGAATTACTATGAAAAAGGGCCACTTCATAGTGCTTTGTGTTTTGAAAGGTAGTACAGTGGGCTTGGCTTTGAGGACATCTATTTTGCTTTGTTTTCAGGTGTGTGTTTCTTTAGTGGTAAGAAAAAGCCCTGGGACTGGGTGATAGATACTATGAGCATTTCTACAGAATTGAGGTGACTGTATGCCTTGTTGTGGGGTAGATATGCTGATAAATGTTGGCAAGAATAAAGTTGCCTCATGATTGATTGATACCTCACTGTGGTATCTTAGCTCTAGACCAGTGGTGAAAAGATGTCAGTTGTTGCTTCCTAGATCCCAGTCTTTCTTCTGTTAAAATTGGAGCAGCTGCAGTAGCATAACTGGAAAGAGACCTGCCGTGGAATAAGCTGTGAGTTACTATATACTAGAAAGTATACATAGAGATTATATCCCAGTGGTGAGGGAAGAGTTGGTTAGCTTCTGTGTGCCATAGCAAAGCGTGGGCTGTTTTCTGCTGGTCAAGCACTCATCACATGTATCTTCACTGTGCTTGGGCTGCTGGATCCTCTCCATGTGCCTCTGGTTTTGACAAGAAATCATATACTGCACCTGAAATACCTTTTTTTTCTGGCACACTTGATGAAGAAGGTACAAAGTCAGAAGGAGTTCAGATGAAATTGATCCTTTCTGGTGAAGGAAAATTATAGTCAGAAAAGTCTTTGTAGTTCTGGTTAAATAACTAGATGTCTTCGTATATAAGGGTGAGAGTTTTTCTTTGTTCCTGTGTACTGTTGTGACAACTCTGCCTGCTTTTGAACTGACAGTGCATCTGTTGGCATAAAATTTTGATTAGAAGCATAAGTGCTCTGGCTTAAATTTGTTGTTGTTTTTGTATTTCATCATTTTTGAAATGCTGTTTGAAGGCCCCCTTCATGTGCAGCGTTTTTATGACTGTGGGATTATTTTGCCAAACTTTTGCAGGTGTGTGCATCTTTGTGGTGTTACTGATACCAACATTCAATAACTCAACCAAAATTGTGCCCCTTGTGCCTATTTTAATTTAGTAGGCCCAGTATTGTAAGGATGTATAGCAGTTGCCATGGAAACTAGTTGACTGCACCTTGCCGAAGCTTTGCTGAAAGAAATATAAGGTACAGGGACCTAAACAAATTCTTCTGAAGGAAAATTAGTATCAGCCACACCTAACGAATGTATTGTAAAATGAACAGAGTGGAAGCCTGCATTGTTCTTTGTGTGGCTAAATGACATGTGAAAGCATGCCTTTGATATACTTGAAGCTGGTGACTCTCAGCAGGCCAAATTTTGGAGTTTTTTTATGTAAAGAGTAAAGGGAAAGGAAAAGAATTTTCTTTTTAAGGCTCCACTTGCTTATAGTTTGTCATTTCATCATCTTAGTGCTTCAGCATTATTTCAGTATTTTCCTTTGATTATCCTTTTAATGGATTAAACAAAGCATTAAATATTGTAAATATTTTGCTGCCTTTTCCTGGGTCCTTCTTCTAAAATAAACTTTAGTTAACAGAGCGGGACAAAGTCTTCTTTTATCCACAGAAGAATGCAGGAAATGAACCCTTTTGTCTCAGATGTGCCCAGTTAAAATGTGGATTATTTGCTAGGAGAAAACCAAATTTTTTTTTACCCTTCTATTGGAAGATCAATTCGTTTGAATTATATAATTGTTTTTAAGTAAGAATTACAGGAATTGTCAGTGTCATGAGCTAAAGACTGGCAGATAGGTGAGTCTATTTCATCTGATCTGAGCTAGTAAATGAAATGAGAGTATTTCAGGAAATGGCCTTTCACACTGCTACTGTCACACAGAAAAAAAAATCAAATAGATTTGGTAATAGTATTTCCATGATATTATTATTTCCCTTAAATAGAAATTTATCAATCAACTCTTACTGAATTTGACCTATAGGTGTGAAATGGAATCTGCATTCTGAGCATTTGGCTAATCTTAATTGGCAGATTGTGTAATATATGTGAATAAATGGTATGGAAAAAGTGTGAAGCTGGCAATAAACAGTGAAAAAATATCACTAAGAAAAGAAACCTGCCTGTCAAGCTCACCCCAGTATGGTCTAAGACCCAAGCTCTATGATATATGAATAGTAATGGTGGTGAGAAAAGAAGTGATTGGAAGCAAAGAGGGTCATCCCAAAACCAGAGCAATTGAGTTCATCAGCTCAAATTCAGTAAGATTAAAAAAAAAAAAATAAAAAAGAAAGTGTCACTAAGGCATGAGTCAACAATTTTAGTGTTTAAGACAAAATGAAAGAATATAGATAAATGGGATAGAGGTCAGCTTTGTGTATGGAAAGAAAACATACTGAACAATGGATGGTAGTTGCATACTTGCTCGTGTAATGGTAAAGATTATGTGAAAAGAGGGAAGGTAAAATATGCATATGTGGGAGTGGATTTGGGAAAGATACTGAGGAAGGAGAGAGAATTTAGAAAACCAGGAACACCTTTCCCGAATGATTGTGGCTGTGGCAGCAGTGCTTTGGATGTTCTGAACGGAAATGGATGGTGTTACAGGAGGGGGAAGGGAGACATTGCAAGAAAAATTCTGATCATGTTTTTATGATTGTAGCTGTGGTGCCAGAGAGGGAAAGATATGTTTGAGAGAATGTTATGGGGGAAAAGTATTTGTAGCACAAAAAAAATCTATAATTATGATTTATCTTCTGTGACTATGGATACTTCAGGTGTTGCTACTTGTGATAAAGGCTGATGTGTGCAGCTAGATCAATCTAAAATGTATTCAATTGCAATTGTTTTCAGGAGCTGGAGTTGTTCTTTCCCTCCAGTGGAGGTCGTGGACCAGTCAACAGTGCAAAATTCACAAACTGTACTTGTTGCATTATTAAGCCTCATGCAGTTAGTGAAGGTAAGCAATGAAGATGGAGTAGGGGAAAGCAATCTGCGCTTCATTGTATCCATGATAATTCCTACGCCCTTTTTTGGGAGAATGAGACTGCAAAAGCACACGGTATATTTCATAGTACATGCAAAAGCATGCGGATATGTACCTTTAGTATATACCTCTTTCGTATACCTTTAGTATTTCTGCAGTTCAGTTCCATGAAGAGTTGGTCACATACTTTCCATATGGATAATTGTGAATTTTAGAATAAGAAGGGTGAGGTGGAAAAAAAGGGGGTTGAAAGTATATATGGGGTTTGCTGAACCTTAATGTGACAGCTCACTGTGTCCTTGCTCCTTTCTACCCAACACACTCCTCTGATGGAGGTTAGCATCCTCAAGGGAGTCTGAAAGCAGGATACCTGGCCATGTTGCAGGGCCTTCCACTGAAGCAGTAACACGTTACATTGAAATTACTTACAAAGGGAGATTTTTACTGATATGAATATTGTTCTGCTGAAAGTAGTGAGGTTGAAAAGTAGAAAAGACTTGTTTATTCTATAAAACTGAGTCAGAGACCTAAAGCATTTGTTGGCCTCCACGATGCTTTGTGGGGTGGCAAGTGCTCTGTGAGCTCACCACGGGAGTACTGGGAATGTTTAGTGCCCAGCGGTTACTATACAAAACTAATCACACTTTGTGGCCTGTACTTAAGTACAGGAGCATGTGTAGGAGCAGTGAGTACAGTAAAATATTTTGGCTTTGGTACTACAGCAGCATTTTTTGAGTGTAGAATAAATGTTGCCATGTGAGAACATTGAGATTTTTCTTAATAAGATACTGCAACGGTTTAATCACTTCTCTGCTGGTAGCTGACATGGAAACAGCAGAAGTGGCTGTAGCAGTTTCCAGGCCTTTCACGCCTCAAGTGGGATGTCTGGAGAGCTTGCTGAAAAAAACATGCTTTCATGAAGAAGAGTCTCACGCTCACTGCTGATAATATGCCTGTTATCTGTTTGAGGCCTTGCATGGTATCTGCTGCTGGTAAGTCTTCTATGCAGCAGAGAGGGAGTGATGTTCCTTTTACAAAAATACGGACAGCAGCTGGGACTGTGATCTCACCTATGTTTGCAGAGGACAAACCTTTCCTTGGCAGGATTGTTAGGGTCCTTAATTTGACTGTGAAAATAACAAAGTGGATGACTTGGCCTCTGCTTTCATAAGGTATAATTTCTATTGCATATCAGGGCTCAGACTCATATCTTATTGAGCTTAGGTTGTCTCTTCCCACTTTTAATCTTATTTATTTATGTAGTTTTCATAGTGGCCTATCTGTTACTTTCTTTCTTTTTTCTTGAACTTCTCAGAATTGTTCTGAATCACCAAAGGACAAACTCTGGTCCCATTATGCCTCTCTGGGAGTGTGAGTGTCTGGAGGAGGTGGGGGTGGTGAGAAAGAGGTGCGGGTACAGAAAACCAGAAAATATAAGTGTACACCCAACTTTGCAATCTGAGCACTAGAAAACCTGGACTAAAGTTGAGATCAATAACTGCTATGTAGCCCTTCTCCTCACACCACAGAGGGCTGGAAAGGCAGACCCAAGGTGCCAAACAGCAACTAAAATTTGAAAGGTGAAGGGTACCTGGTATGAGCATTCTCCATCCATACAGCTTTTACCTTGTATGAGCGTTCTCTATCCATACAGCTTTTACCTTCTGTGAGCTTTCTCCATCCATACAGCTTTTACCTTCTGTGAGCTTTCTCCATCCATACAGCTTTGATTCCTACCTTCAACAGAATGAAAAAATAAACCCTGAATATGCTAAATTAGCAAAGTGTTTTATCAATTTGCTGTGGTCTAACCCCAGCTGGCAACTAAACACCCCACAGCCGCTCACTTCCCCCCCAATGGGATGGGGGAGGGAATCGGAAGGGTAAAAGTAAGAAAACTCATGGGTTGAGATAGAGACATTTTAATATGTAAAACAAAAGCTGCATGTGTGAGCAAAGCAAAACAAGAAATTAATTCACCACTTCCCATCGCAGGTTGGTGTTGAGCCATTTCCAAAAAAGCAGAGCTGCATCACATGTAATGGTGACTTGCGAAGACAAACGCCATCGCTGTGAACATCCCTATATTCCTTCTTCTTCCCCCAGCTTTGCATGCTGAGCATGATGCCATATGGTCTGGAATACCCCTGTGGTCAGCTGGGATCAGCTGTCCTGGCTGTGTCCCCTCCCAACTCCTTGTGCACCAGCAGTCACTTGCTGGTGGGGTGAGGGGCAGAAAAAGCCTTGGCTCTGTGTTAAGGCACTGCTCAGCAGTAACTAAAACATGCCTGAATGATCAACACTGTTTTCAGCGCAAATCCAAAACAGCCCTGTACTAAATACTGTGAAGAAAATTAACTCTGCCTCAGCCAAAGCCATCACGTAGTTTTAAATTAATATCAAGAATGATGGCGTTGAGAGACCGGTTATGCTTTTGCCTTAGTAAGCTCTCTTGTTCCTGTCTGTTTTCTCCAATGTTACTTTGAATGTTTCAAAAGCCACACATACTGCAACTCTTAGGAGAGGTTATGAGTCGGAGGTCTTGTAAAACTTTCTAGAAGTCTGGCTTCTGACAGGGAGCTAGGCTTAGGAAAGAGAAGAGTCACTCTCAGCCTCTGGCTGAGAGCACTGGTGTGTAGCTTCATATCACAACTGGACTGGTTCCAGTCTGCAGTTTGACAGGAGGTGAAACCTTTTTCACAAAGGCTGCAGGAACTCTCCAACATCAGCCCAATGGGAAAGGAGTTCACAGGGGAGAGGATTTGTCTTTCTTTACCTGTCCTCTTCTGTCTTCCTTAATCTTTCTCATATTCTAATTCAGCCTATTTTTGTAACGACAAAAATATCACTGGGTGGCATCTCTTTTTGGTATGCTTGGTCTTCTTACAAAGTGCTTTGCATCATCACAGTTGAAAGCACCATGCACAACCGAGAGCTGTGTGCTAGCTTTGCAACAGTTTTTTTGACGTATTAATTCTGATATTACTCGTATGATTGAATTGCCTGTTTTAAACTTGAAGGAACACAGCCTTTGCTTACTGAAGATTGTAAAGCTTTAAAAGTTTTGAACATGCTTTTTGGCAGTGGCAGGTTGTCTCTATGGAAATGCCACTATTCCTCTATCCCTGTGCAGATTATTTTGGAGTCCGGGAGTAGTATGCTGAAACTGGGGGGACCAAACAATCTGCTCATGAGAACTCCAAGCTGCCTATTTGAAACTGGACGACAAGAAGGGAGAAGCCCTGCTATAGGGATTAGAGAGCAGAAACATGGCTGTGGAGTAGGCTGTCGCCATGGATTGTGCACCTGTAGGCAGAAAGTTTGACAAAGGAAGGGCTGACCTATCTGGGCTCAGAGGCGGGGGTGGTGGTGGGGCTCGTTCATCTTGTCTCCCTTTTGGGGGCTGTTAGCAACTAGTGAGTTGACCTCTTGGCAAAACTGCATGTAGGAAACTGTGTGCATGGTCTTAAAAATAAGCAGCTTGCTTTCCCCCAGCAGCAGTGCTTCTAGGTGTGGTTGTCCACCCTGTTTCTGGTGGGGAGACTGTGTGTGGAAGCAGCATAGAATCATAGAATAGTTAGGGTCGGAAAGGACCTTAAGATCATCTAGTTCCAGCCCCCCTGCCATGGGCAGGGACACCTCACATTAAACCATGCCGCCCAAGGCTCTGTCCAACCCGGCCTTGAGCACCACCAGGGATGGAGCATTCACAACTTCCCTGGGCAATCCATTCCAGTGCCTCACCACCCTTACAGGAAAGAATT
>JAOEHY010030447.1:0-39973 GCA_025447955.1 Psilopsiagon aurifrons | reverse complement strand
CGGGGCGGTGTGGCCGGGCTAGGCTGCGCTCCGCGCTGGCTGGCGGGGCGGCCATGTTGGCTGGGAGGTGTGTTAGTGGGTCAGGGGCGGGGGCCGCCCCCTCGGTAGCTGCCCGCGGGTGGAACGGGGAGAGCTCGGGGCGGCGCCGCTGCCTGAGGAGGGTGCCCCCGGTACCGGCCCCGCGGAGCGCTTTGCCTCAGGGGGTCTCTTGTTTCTGAGGGTCGCGCCGCTGGGGTCTGCAGAGCGGCCCATCCCGGCCGGTGCACGGTCCGGGGCGGGTATGGCAGCGCACGAGTGGTCCCATTCCCCTTCTCTGAGGGGAGGTTCCTGCCGTGAGCCGGTTCGCACAAACTTTACTTATAAAACACCGGTAACTTCCTCGGGCTGTCTCCGGTGTGTCCCCACACGGGTCTTGGACACCTTTCCGGGTCCGGATGAAGTTCAGGCACGGTTTGAGTCGGGACGGCTTGCCCAAAGCCTCTCATGCCACCAAGGGGCCAAGCTTGAGCTTTATTTCCCCTCTCTCCAGAAGGCTCACAGCTTGGGCGTTATTTCATATAATGATGCATGTGGCATTGCCGGCATGCCCATATCTCATCCCTGTAACGTGCAGCGTGGCCAGCGCAGCCCACAGTGCTTCTCAGGGCATCATCTGCTGTCACTGATCAGATATCAAAGATAGTTTAATGACCAGAATTCCCCGTGTCATGCTCCAGTATAAACACATGCCATTTTCCAAGCCTCTACACAAGTTTCAATCATCAGCTATGCCAGCTGTAATGTTAACTTCTGGTTTAAAGTAAGCATCATGTTCGTGCTGTTGTTGTTCAAGGGTAACTTGTTGAAATCATGCAACATGTAACCTGCAAAACATAGATTCTGACATCTTTCAGACATTTCAAAGTATCTTAGAGACGTTGATAAAAAGGCTCTTTCCCTAAGGTCGCTTAACTAAGTGCTTTTAAGCAGAATTGGGGGGGGGAGGGGTAATTACTGTTATTACACATGGGTTTTCATAGTAAGAATAATAAACAGCAAACACAGCTGCTTTAGAAACTTGGTTGATTTTTATTGTTGGCAGCTTAAATGAGAAGTCAGATTTTCTATGGGAAATATATTGGGTGATTGCTTTAGCAGGCAAGACTTTTTATAGAGATATCAATGATAGTACTTTTTAGAGGTGTGAATAATGACTCAGGGACCCCCATACAGTGCTTTGTAGCCGGTAGTTTACCCGAGCAAAGCAAGAATTCCTCTGTGTTTGATGGTAGTATTAATTGATG
The DNA here is from genome assembly GCA_025447955.1 of Psilopsiagon aurifrons. Classification (NCBI taxonomy): domain Eukaryota; kingdom Metazoa; phylum Chordata; class Aves; order Psittaciformes; family Psittacidae; genus Psilopsiagon; species Psilopsiagon aurifrons. The sequence goes on along the minus strand of JAOEHY010030447.1, from coordinate 38,690 downwards.
AGCGAAACCTGCAGCAGAGGCATCAAGCCGTTGGCCATCCTTGCCATGTTGGGTTTTATTTTTTAACTAATGAGAGTGGCAAAGCGCTTTCTGAAGGACAAAGGTTTGAAGTCCCTTACGCATTAGCAGGAATTAATTGGGAATAAATAGAAGCTTCTGTCTGACTAGTAGACTGATGGCATGGTATAAATAAGGGAACCGGTTTAGATTTCCATGACTTGCATGTCCCTGCTGTGTGGTTTGCGAAGCCTAATTGAAATAAGGTTTAAAATAGAAGTTTGATAAAGGTATTTGGCTACATACGAAGTGCTTGAAAGGCAAGCCAAAAATTTAATGAAAATTGTGGATTTTAAGGGTTCGACCTCGCTCTGATCATTTCCCTGCTTAAAGTAAAAACAGCCAAAACCCTTCTGGTTTTGAAATCTGCTGGGGTTTAGGGTTTTTAAGGGTTTGGGGTTTTTTTGTGGGGGGAAGGGGAGTGTTTGATTTTGCTTTTTGGGCTATTTTGGCTGATGCATTTTTCTGGTGTGTTGCTGGCTTTGAAGCATGCTGTGCTGATAACGCAGGATGAAGAGTAGACTAAATTGCACCATTCCCGTCATCGGAAGAGATTTTTTTCCTTGTGAACTATAGAATTATTTCTTACCCTGAAAGAATTTGCACTGTCAGAAAAAATACAGAAACAACCTTCATGTAGGAATGCAGGATATTTCTGGAGATTGTCAGCTAAACGTGTGTCTAGTTTTGCTTTTGTTTTCTGTTTGCTTTGGCCACATTCTGCTTTCTGGCTCAAGAAAATTTTGAATCTTAGTCTTACTGCTAATTCTCCTGTGCAAACAACTCTCTCAACTTCACAGTGGGACTTTAATAAAGGTTTATGCAGCTCATATTTTAACTGTAAAAAGTTTTTTAACTGATTTGAAGTGTGTTGATATGGTTCTAACAAGTTCTGACATGCTGCACATCCCACTCTTGGCACTAGAACATTAAGAAAGTCTCAGGCCTTTGTTCCAGAATGTACAGAAAAGCTATAGATTCTAGCAGGAGTATATTATGCTCCATCTCTGGCACTGTTCAAGGCCAGGTTGGACAGAGCCTTGGGCGACATGATCTAGTGTGAGGTGTCCCTGCCCATGGTAGGTGGGTCGGAACTAGTTGATCTTAAGGTCCTTTCCAACCCAAACTGTTCTGTGGTTCTGTTATTATTTCTGGGAATAATTGCTATAAAATACATAGATGCAATGTGTTGTTTGTTGGGTTAAAAAGGATCACTCTTGTTCTTTGGCATCTTGCATGTTGATCCGTTATTGGCACGTGGCTATTTGCTTATGCAGTTGTGTTGAAGTGGAATAACCCTCCAAACTTGGGCAGTTGGCATTGACATGTAGGGGTATTAACTCAAACAGAGAACATAGTGCTGAAATTCATCAGCTCTATTACCAGAGACCAGAGCTTCTGTTTAGTGGTATCACTTCAAGATCTTGAAGTCTGTCTGCTCTGGACAAGTAGGACTAGGAAAATAATACTGGGCAGGAAGGGGAGATCAGCTGAGGAAAAGGGACGAAGGCGATGAAGTAGCAGTTTCCCTCTCCTGAAGGGAAGAGTCTTAGAAGTGAAACAGTTTCTGTGTCTTTAGTTCTAGCTGGCAACGCTCCATCAAACTTAGGATCTGAGTGTCTTAAGCAGACTGTTGTTTGCTCTCCAGGACAGTGGAAATAAAGGGCATCATGTCTTGGATGCTTATGCTGGTATTTTAATGCAAACACATTACTGAGAAGGTAGAGGGACTTGGCTGCTTTGGATGAGCACGTAAATGAGGCTGTGGTGGGTGGAAGCAGAAGATGACCTTTTATAAGATTGTCTTTGCTCATCTGATATGAAAAAAAGCCCAAGCTTAGTGCCATTGTGGTGAGGGAGAAAAATGAAAGATTTTTTGTAAGTCTGGCTAATAATTGAAGAATCCTGTAAAAAGAAGGGTGAAAAACCCCAAACTGAACAACATTGCACTCAGAAACCAAACTAAGAAAAGTATGTTCTATGCTTGAAGACTGTGCTGAGCAGACCATGTTCTGTAGTAGGAAACAAATTGGCACAAACTGTGGAAGGGAAAAAAGTTTCAAGAGAAGTGTAGGAGAGCTTCTTGCATCTTTATCTGTACTTTGTAAAATGTCCAGATACAGCAAACACTGCGTAGCACATAATGGTTCTTTTAAAGTACCTGGCATAGTGCATTCTCTGAATTTCAAAGTTCGGCGTATTTAATGTTTTACCCTGAGCTTTTAGGTTTAGCATTGACAGGTTCTCGTGACTTGCAGGTTATTTATCTGCATCAAAAATGTAACTTGGACAAACTGTGCTGCATAATGCATTCACCATCATGAAAAGTGTAATTGTTCGTGTAGTGTATTTAGAACAGGCATTTAGCTGCTGTGATAATAAGCACTGTACAATCAGCAAAGCGGTGTAGCCACGCTCTGTGTGCCTTTCAAATCAAACAAAATGCACATCTGAATTGAGACTGAAATAGCAACCTTAGTTATAACTACAGTGCAAGTGATTCATGCAGGTGACTGAGGAAGACATTCAGGGCTGTCAAGCTGAAAGACTGGATTTCTCTTATAGGGGTTTCTAATACATTGAGGCAGACGCGGGTTTTACTGCTCTGGGGTAGTGGCACAGGATCTGCCCTGTGTCTTCTTAACGCTGCATGGTTTGGGTTTGGGTACTACTCTCTGCCAGTTTAAATGTACTGCTGCATCAGTGATGTCATGTAATAGCCCACCATTAGATTGTTTGAAGTTCAGTCTCCTTGGGTGTCTTGGGAGCACTTATTACACTGTTCTAAATGTTCATTTTTCAAAAAGAAAATGTAAATGCAGAGGGGTTTTTTAATTAGGATTTGTCATTAGATTAATGAGTTATTAACTCTGTAAGACAGGTTTTGTTAACTTACTGATGAGGATTTTAACCAGTGTATATATGCATGCCTCCATCAGTACCCCATATTCTTAAATGTTAGATGAACACAGCAGTTCCTGAGATGCCTTGCCTTCCTCACGCCCAGTGAAAGGAGCAAGCCGTCTCTTGGGAGCGCAGCTCTGCACCGCTGTCACTCAAGAATCTGCAAACACAGAACCAAACCCAGGGACTGGCTCCTTAATCACCTTAATCTGATTTCACTGCAGGCTGCTGCCAAAAGGCGGGTGGCACCCTGCCCAGTGCCTGCGGCTGTGTATTCCAGCTCCTGTTCTTGTGAAGTAACTACCAGATTTCACCTCTGTGTCTCTGCATTTGGGAAAGGCTGATGTAAGACATCGATGAAAATTGTCCTGAAGTAGAAATTTCTACTGTATTTATCTTCAGTAATTCCCATTCTGCGATTCTTGAGGTCTGCCACAGATCTTTCAGTTCATTCAAATCTGTATTCATTGTAGATAACAACTGTGCTTATTATATTCTAACTCAGTCTTGAGCTGAGAGTGCCAATAATGATAAATTCTGTAGAAATGGGACTTGATCTGCAGTATACAAACTTATTTTCCTTCACAGCAAGTTCAGATTTTACATCTGTGCTTCCATATGTTACTGATTTCTACCATACATCTTTATTTACCATTGCATGAAAAAATGCTGGTAGCTAAGTGTGAACACTGGGAGGCTTTTAATGAAGAACTTGATGATCCTGGGGAATTAAGAAAGCAGTTGGAAGTAGATCTGCTTTGCAGGGAGCATGAAGCATGCCTAGATGGTGCAGCTTCCCGAGTCTTTCTTTTTATGGACTCAATGAGTTTCCTCCATCTGTAGAGCTATCAAGAAAGATCTTATTTTGTAAAATACTTGAATAGATCCTAATGGGACTCAAAGCACATTTAAATATTAATATTATAAAATGTCAAGAATGAAAACTAAAGAGAATTACTGGAACAGTTTGATTAGCTGATACATTGTTTTGACCAGGGAGGACATACACTGTCATTCTTAGATGGTGCTGTAAGTTTATAGCTAAAAGATCACTCCAGTCTTTAAGATGTTAGAAGTATTTTGAACATTTAATGTCTTTTTTGAGGGTTTGTAAATGATCCAAAAGCTCCCTCGTCCTGACACTTGGAAGTGTCAGTCGGTTGTTGGTGAAATCGGTGTCAGTACAGTAAGTTTCACCACCATGCCTTTCCTAGTTGTGTATGAAACACAGTGGAGTGGCTTCAGGTTCATGTTTAGCAAAAACATAGTAAAGGGCAATCAGTAAAGGAGAAGCAAACATCTCCTTTCTTGCCCCTTTATATCATGCAGTGACAGAAGTTCCACGGTCTCCGGTCGCAGATGGTGGTGGTGGTGTTCTGGTGTTGACGTCAAAGTATTAATCTGATATTCTGTTGAAAAAGGCATCAATCTCTGTCACTGTACATGGAAAGAGAGTAAGGTACTACGAGGGTGTAGGTTGGTACTAAAGGTTATCTCTGTCTCGCCTCTTTCTTTGCATATGAGAACATCATTTATTTGTGTCAAAGAACAGGCCCTTTCTCCTAGATCAGGCTGCGTTGAAAAGTCATTTGTGCCACATTTAACAGCAGAGGCAGGACTAGTTCTGCTGTGTTGTGGCCTTTGCTGGGTGAAAGGGGATGCGGATTGTTGAAGCACATTGCACTGGGACAGAAACATAACTTTAAATGTCACTTCAAGATAAGTGAGTAGCACTCCCTGAAAGTTTTAGAGTGGAAAGAAAAAGTTCTCAGAAGGAACTGGCTCTTACTCGACACAGGGCCCTACAAGGAGTGGCTTGCTTTGGCAGTGGTAGCATGGTTTTACTGACAACTTGGGTATAACTGCACTTTTAACTGTGGTTCTTTATATTTTGCTTTGATAAGTAAAGTCTTTTTTGCATAGTGTCTGTTGTTACCACAGTCTGATGGTATATATGCTGAGGCGTTGCTATTCAGCCTATATTTAACAAAATAGCTGAGATACTATCTGAAAGAAGGAATAATCACGGGGATGCTGTCATGTGCTGGTGGGAGGAGGGTTCTGAGCGTATCTTTGCTGTAGGAGAACACTTTTACTTTACTATTGTCCTGGGTTCAGCAGTAGCAGTCATTTTTCTCCTTAGTAGCTGGTGCAGCACTGTGGTTTTGACTTTCGGCCTGGGAGCGGCGCTGATAACACCGATGTTTTTAGTTACTGCTTAGAATGTTTTGGTTTGACCAGGGACTTTCTGAGCCTCATGCTCTGCCATGGAGGAAGGGAAGCCAGGAGAAAGCAGAGACAGGACACCTGACCCAAGCTGACCAAAGAGGTATTCCATACCACAGCATGTCATGCCCAGGAGGTAAAAATGGAAGGCAGAGACCTGGAAGAGGGGGGTTTGCTGCTGAGTCGGGCTTGGTATTAGGTGGTGAGTGGTTGTATTCTCTTCCCTTGTATTTCTCTTGTCATTATGATTATTGGTGATAGCAGCAGTGGTTGTGTTATACCTTAGTTACTGGACTGTTCTTATCTCAGCCTGTGGGTGTTGCATTCTTTCGATTCTCCTTCCCATCCCTCTGGGAGCGGAAGGAAGAAAGAGGGGGGAGTGAGTGAGCAAACTGCGTGATTTATGGCTTAAACCACGACAACTATTTGTTTTTCAGAGCAAGAGAATAAGCAGCCTGATCAGACTGCACCAAGTCTGACTTAGGAGCAATGCTGAGTGAAGAGTTCTGCTCAAAGAAGGCAATGTATTTTAACTGATGTCATGGTTTAACCCCAGCCGGCCGCTGTGCAGCACCCCAGGCACTTGCGCACTTCACCCACAGAGAGATGGGGGAGAGCCAGAAGGGCAAAAGTGAGAAAACTTGCGTGTTGAGATAAAGAGACTTTAATAGGTAAAGCAAAAGGCACGCACACAAGCAAAGCAAAACAAGGAATTCATTCACCATTTCCTATCCAAGGCAGGTGTTCAGCCACCTCAAGGAAAGCAGGGCTCCATCACATGTAATGGAGACTTGCAGAGACAAACACTGTCATTCCCAATGTTCCCCCTTCCTTCTCTCCCCAGATTTTTATGTTGAGCACGATGCCATATGTCATAGAATATCCATTGGATCAGCTGGGGTCCCGTCAGTTATTGTGCACCCCCAGCCTGCTCGCTGGAGGTGTGGGAGCAGAAGAGGCCTTGGCTCTGTGTTAAGTGCTGCTCAGCAGTAACTAAAAGGTCCTTGTGTTATCAGCACTGTTTCCAGCGCAGATCCAAACCATAGCCCCTTACTAGGTGCTATGAAGAAAATTAACTCTACCCCAAACAAAACCAGCACAAGTGGTAATGCTGAAAAACTGTACAAGTGTGATGGTTCAGGGTTTTGATTGTGCTCCTCTAATGCTGCTTTTTTTGTTAAAGAGACTTTATGTAAGGATTGGGTTCATGCAGGCAGGCAAGAAAGTAAGCAAGCAGCAGCCTTGAAGACAGTGTAGTTACATTAGATACTAAGGTTTGATACCACGGATGTTTTTTTATTGCTGCTTTTGGTGTAACATTGTTCTTTTTTACTTCCTATTACTCATGCGTCTTTTATTATACTTTAGTGTAGATATAGTTACTGATGTTTGTGCTAAGGCACTTGCTTTTCTACAGTTCAGTTTTTCCTTAGGTTGTTAAAAATGCAAGATACAAAACCTGGAAGAGTCTTTAGTTACTCATCTGAAGTAGCAGCAGGTCTGTAAAAACAAACTGGTAACATTGCTGGTAGGTAAATTGGACCAGTTTCAACATACACCTTACTTGAAACCCATAGAGAAGAATTATGAATAGATCGTTATCAGGCAACTCTGAATTTGGCACAATTTTTACTTGGCTCTATCGGGGAGGTGTGTCTCTCTCCTTCCTCTGCTGCTGGCCGGGGAGCACACTTGCTGTAATCCTCTGCCACTAGATGTTGCTATATGAGTGATTGATAGAATCTTATCTGGTGCTGGATGGATTCATCTCTTAAGAAGAGGAGGAGATATCGCTGAAACAGTATTAGTGCCTGCTCTGAAATTATTCTGAAATTGTGAGACGTTTGCCTGTGACATTTTTAGCGTTTATTGGCTCTGTTCTATTAGTCATAAAGATTGTTTCTCTCCTGAGCACCCAGCAGTGTGCTAGTCATTATTTCCAATTAGGCAGGCTTTTCTTTTCATGTGTCTATAGAGCTCCTGGTCTCTGCACAAAGGAAAAAAGGCAACAAAATGTAACTCAGCCAAAAAGGGTTTTGCAGGAGCTCTGTTCTGTAGCATCTGTGGCTTTTCATTCGATGAAAGGTGGCAAGAGAAGAAAATTGCTACACATTCCAGCATGAGGAATGACCACTTTTCAGGGGAAATTTTTGTCTTTACTTCACTTTGGCTGCTTTTTAGGCAGTACCTTTTTGGTGAAGGTTTACTTACCTCCTTGGGGGTTTGCTGTGTTTATTCTACACAGAAGTCTACAAATAAAAGAGCTCCATCGGGGTGAACTGAAGTTACCCTAAGGAAAAATTTCATTGCATGGATTGTGTAAACTCACTGAGACTGAAGTAAAGCTGGAAAGAAATCTACCAGTGAATAAACCAAGAAGTTTGGAATTGGATTTGGGGAATCTGGGCTTGGAAATGCCTCAGGTAAGTCAGTTATGATTTTTTCTTGCTTCTGGACATCATTTCGCTTCCTTATTTACAGGGGAAAAGAAAAAGAAAGTTTAAGAGCAAATTTGGCATTATTTGGAAAATTTGGAATTTTCTGGAGAATTTGAAAGAGGTTAAATAGTGTATACTTTTTAAGGCCCCAGTAGTGTCTGTGCTTGGAAGCTGTGCTCTTGGTGCTGTATTTTTCACAAAGCAAGATAGAGCGAAGTTGTTGCCTTGATGAGGGTGGATGCCTGGAGAACAGCCTTTCATTACTGCAGTGATTCACACATCAGCACACCGAATGACTTTCAGTAGAACAGTGTTTCTCCCTTCCCGACCCTCAGGGCGAGTGTGTCTAGAAGAGAAAGAGGTCTGGAATTCAATGTAGCAGAAAGCCTTGCTGCCCATTCCCTGCATGCTCAGTCATCCTGCATAATGTTTGTTTGCAAAGTTCCACTTTGCTCTCAAGAGGTATAACACTCTTGATGGAGTTGAAATAAATCTTTCCTTTCTTACAAACTCAGGTGGAAATGTTATGAGTTCCAATGGTTCTGCAGTCAACACTGGTTTAGTACAAAATAGTTTGTACTAGGGTGAAGGCCCTGCAAGCGTGTAGTGCCTGTTGATACTCGCACATCTTGCCAGTACTCACTCTCCTCTTCTACGAATGCTAACAGATCCCTTAACTTGGCAAATGCATGAGAATTTCAAACCCACAAAAAAGAATGAATGAGCAACGCTCTTGCAGCTATATGATGAATACAAATGTGTCCTTTGATTAAAGAGCTGCGTGTTGTTAGCTGCTCTTAAAGCATTCTCTTGTGCTGAGAAATGACATGCTTATCTGGAAGGTAAAAACCTTCCAGTTGCAAGTATAGCACAAGGTCAGAGTCTTGGATGAAGTGGCAATGCTGTCTGTGTTTTGCTGAAGAAAATATTATGCCTTTTTATAGCATGCTTCAAATTCAGTATCAATTCTGTTGTAGCCCAGTGTGAGTGGAATGGACCCTCCTTTTGGGGATGCCTTTCGTAGCCGTGTGTTTTCAGAGCAGACTCTGATGAGCACAGATCTCTTGGCAAGCAGTTCAGATCCAGACTTCATGTATGAACTGGTAGGTCATCTTTCTGTGTGTCTATATAACTTCCTCTCCTTGATTAATACCTGGAGTTTGTGTAGTAATAAAGGGATATTTGTTCAAGAATGCTAGAAGAGTGTTCATTACTGCTAGCTGCTAATGAGGGGAGAGCCTAACTGCTTGTCCAACAAATGTGGTGCTTCCTCAATAAGTGCTTGTTAAAGCTGGCCATCAGGAGAGGCTTGATAAGTCTCAAATAGAGCTGTGCTGACCTTAGTCATGGTGCTTGAGACTCTTCCTTACAATATTTTCTGCGAGAGCAGTTATGTGCTACTTCACCCAAGCTGTGAATGCAGGGGAAGGAGAATAAAAATGTACTCATGTGGTTTCGGGGGAAACTCCAGGAACAAACTTGCCAACAGAGGTTTCAAGTTGACAAGCAGGTATTCTTTATTGCGGCGCCAGGAGACATGGGGGATAGATAGCTGCTCCTAACATGTGTCCCCGTGTGGTTACACAAGCCGTCCTTACACAGCTGCTGGGCATACGTACATATTCATGAGGCTACGTATGAATTACATCATTTTCCAGAAAGTTCCCTGCATGCGTACAAAAATGTGGTGGTGGTCTTTTGGGGTCGTTTACTTCTTCCAACAGTCTTCATCACTGCTGGCAGCCTTCGAAGCTGAAACAGTAGATGCTTATACAGCTTAATTGGCATAGACATAACAACCATCCTGTCCTTCTACTTATCAGTTTAACTGCAGCCCATCCTGGACCCCTGCCATTCCAGATACTCCTTATCCTTACGTCCTGTTCTTCTAGCCCGTTTTTCTTACACTCATTTTATACAAAGGTCATATAGGCCTAAAACTACAACAGTTTACCTTATACAAGAATTCTCAGTATGTTCTCTAGCTGTACTGTATTTTTTTTCTGTGAATCATGCACCTCAGTAATTTTCCATTGCTACTGTTACAAAGCCATCAAACTTAACATTACTTGAAATTGATTCTAAAGGTTTATATATTTCATTTTGTGCCCCCCTTGTCTCACATGAGATACTTATACTAGCAACCTGTTGTTTTTTTTCGTTGCTTCCCTATATCAAAGGAGAGAGGTAGCTCATGGTTGCTAATGGACCAGGTTAGAATGAGGTTTTCTAGGGACTGGTAAACTTCAGCATATTTTGTTAAGCACACAGCAGAGATTGGCCTAGGTTAATAGAGACTAGAACAGCTTGCCTGTGATGCCGTTCATGGGTGTTGGTACTAGTCTAGTTCCTGATGGCCAGAGGTTTGCAATAGCAGAAAAAGAATCCAGCAGCATTTGACTTGTATCTTTAGCAATCTCTTCAGAAGGATCTGCTGTGGAAACATTGAAGCTAGACTTCACTCTGACCCTCAAGAATCTTTTTGTAGCTTTTCAAAAGTGAAATTGAAGTATCTTCATACGTTAGCACTGTCTTATGCTTCACTGGAATTCAGCTCACCATACTAGATTAAGTAGAAGACAGAGATGATTGATGCTTTTTTTTTTCCTGTAATAATTTTTAACTTGCCTTCTTATGCACAGGACAGAGAAATGGACTATCAGCAAAGCTCCAGAGAAAACTTACTTTCAATGGAGGACTGCAAAGACCTTGAGAACGTGGAGTCTTTTACAGACATCCTGGACAAAGAAGCTGCTCTCACCTCAAAATGGGAGCAGTGGGACACCTACTGTGAAGACTTAACAAAGTACACTAAATTAACCAGCTGTGACATCTGGGGAACAAAAGAGGTGGATTACCTGGGCCTTGATGACTTTTCAAGCCCATACCAAGATGAAGAGGTGATAAGCAAAACACCAACATTGGCTCAGCTTAACAGTGAGGACTCCCAACCCGTTTCTGATTCACTTTATTACCCTGATTTGCTCTTTAGTGTAAAACAAAACCCTTTAAATCCTTTGTTACCTGGCAAAAAAATTGCAACCAGAGCAGCAGCCCCAGTCTGTTCCTCCAAGACCGTTCAGGCTGAGGCACCTTTGTTGGACTGTGTTCAGAAGGCAAGCAAACCTGCAACTCAGCCTGCTTCCAGTACACAAATCATGGTGAAGACCAATGTGTACAATAATGAAAAGGTGAACATTCATGTTGAATGTAAAGACTATGTCAAAAAGGCAAAAGTAAAGATCAATCCTTTACCACAGAGCAGACCAGTGCTGAGCCAGACGCATACTGATGCAGCAAAAGAAAACACCTGCTATTGTGGTGCTGTAGCAAAGAGACAAGAAAGAAAAGGAATGGAGTCCCCGCACAGCCACAGTACAACTCCTATTTTGCCTTTTAAAGAGACTCAAGAACTGCTCCTCAGTCCGCCCCAGGAAACCCCGGGGCTCATTGTTGGGGAGAGCAGTCTTTCTGCCAGCACATCCGTGTCAGATTCTTCACAGAAGAAAGAAGAGCACAACTATTCTCTTTTTGTAACAGACAGTTTGGGTGAACAGTCAGCCAAAGGAGACCCTGAGGAAGATGAGGATGATGAGGACGATGTTGAGGATGAGGACCATGATGAAGGATTCGGCAGTGAGCACGAGCTCTCTGAAAACGATGATGAAGAAGAAGATTATGAGGATGATAAAGATGATGACATCAGCGATACTTTCTCAGAACCAGGTACCAGCAGTGTCAGGTTTTGTTAACACAGAGGTTAATGGATTTGTCTGCCAAGTGGGAAAGAATGCTTTTGAATTCATTATTGTTACAGGTGAGCTACAATGACCTTGAATTAGGAGCTTCCATCCCAGATTTTCTAAGTGTTTGCAAAATATAGTTAACAAAAACTAGACAAGGTCTCTATATTGCCCTGTTTCAAGAAAAACTGTGTAAGCTGTGGTCATGCACAGAAATAATAGCAGAGAATACAGGAAACCTGGCTTGTAGCCTGAGGTTGTAGGGCAACTCCCTGCAGTTTTTATCTTCTTTTGTTTTTTGCAGATTAATGATGGGATGTGTAGAGCTTTCTAGTGCTTGCTGCTTTGAATTGATGTAGACTTGTGTCTGTTGATGGCTGGTATGAAACCATAGTCTGAGTGAAATAATCTCATCATTACTGAATCCTGCTGTAGGTGTAGTTTTCCGCACAATCCAAAGAATACCTACTACTGAAACTAACTGAACCATTTCTTGGTGGTTTTCAGCAGTAACACTTAGTGGGTCTTCAAAGGATACTGAAATCCTCTCTTCTGCATGTAGAAATGGAGCCTTAACAACAGAAATAAGAACTAACCTTCACCTAGAAGGTAACAAAGCGGTAATGTTGTGTGAAAAGAAAATGTAAAGGGAAAAGGACACGACTGTAACCAAGTATTAGTTTCATTGTAGAAAGTGTTATTATAAATGCTTTGTATTGGAGCACAAGAATTAAGGTATTCAGACATTTGGCACTATGTAACTTCAGGGGGGGAAAGCAGCTGAAATTTTGCCTTTTTGAAAACAGCAGCTTCCCTAAAGCTTGTCACTGTTTGTCATAATGAACTCTCAGATTAAATTATTTTCTAAGTAGATTTCCTGAGCTGGCATTAAACTTATTAAGCATTATACCCTTTGTGTTATTTTTACATGTGCATTAAACATTTTTATTAGCGTTTTAAAACCTCTTCCTCCCTTCTTCTGAATTCAACTCCCTCTACTTTTGGGGGCTTTGAGTAGCTATTAGAGCTCTGTAATGATTGCTGTGCTGCACAGTGCTTTGCAGCCCACGGAGGCACGTTGCACAGGAAGCCTGGTAACCTTGAGAAAGAGATGTCATATTAAAAGGCTGGATTTCAGTTGGTGGAATTACATTAACTGTTTGTCACTTGTTCAGATTTTACTGCCAAGGTCTAGCTTTAGAAATACATCTACATCATGCAGTAACAGAGGAACTTGGCTTTTGCCAGCTTGCTAGGACTTGAAATTAAGCTATTCACCTAGAGTAGGGTGATACTAAAAGTTTCACCTTATGTTTTGATTCTATTAGAAGGTAATGCCTTCAGCTATTTAAATTATGTCACTCTTATAATTTGTGTTGGTTTTTTGCCTTTAGAGTAAAGGTAAACACTGTGGATAAAGCTTCTAAAAATAGTCATGGCCCAGAAAGATTTAACCTGCCATAGCGCTGAAACCAGAATCAGTTGGTAAATTTAGAGATAATTCACTGAATGGACAAAACCTCTTAGTTATTGCTGCCTCTCTGATGTATTTTATGTACAGTTGGCTTTTGTTTATTCTTCTTCAAGTATGTTTTTGGAGTCCATGGAATGCATTCTTAAAGTGTTAGTGTTGTCTGAGGAGATAGTGAACTTCAGGAACTTGGAGAAATAGCCACAGTGTGACTGGCTGTCAGGCAAGTTTGGGCAATAGATTTTTTCATTATCATGATGATACAAATTTAGCAATTTTGGTCACATGCAAAAGTAATTTTTAATGTGAATTATCAGCCCAGGCCTTTTCTAGCAGTTAAACTTTCCATTACTGATATGTTTTACCTACCTCATTTAGTGGAAATATTTGTAAATGACTGCTTCTCCCCTCAAGAAGTCAAAAGGTTGCAGAAATGGGAGATGCAACAACTGATTCAGTTTTTAGTAGCACTGAAGGAGAAACAGGCAAGAGGGAAAAGTGTGTGTAGAGACATGGAGATTGTTTAAAGAAGCTGCATTGCATCTATTTTGAGCACCTGGACCGTCAGCTGGAGGAAAAAGACTCATAAGTAGTTTGACAGGAGTCAGTATGACTAAGTGCTAAAGAGAAAGGTTTTCTGGTTTAGTTTTGGTGGAGCTATTTTTTGCTTTTAATGTGGTTAAGATGCAGAAGTCATGTCTGTCCTGTTCTCTGTTTTACTTAATTTAACCCTTGTGAATTTAAACCTAAAGCCATAGTAAGCGATGTGAACAAAGATTTTTAGGAGGGACTTATGAAAGGCTTGAAAGCTACATACAGGAACTAGATTATTCTATGTAACTTTAAAATTAGAGCAGGTCAATGTTAGAGTTGCAAGGCAGGACGCATTAAGTCAACGTAATTTAACTTGCTAACTTAATTATAGTTTAAATAAGCAAACAGGAAGTCTTTATTTTAGCCTTGTATATTTGTACACATCAGCTCTTCAAGAGATTTGTCTTCATCGGTTGGCTTAATTCTGTGTTATGAAGATGGGCTAAATTTATACACATCTATATAAATGACTTACATAGCTTGACATGTTTTTTCAAGTGGAAAGTAAGTGGGGTTTTTAAGAGTATATTCATACTTATGTCAAACAGCATTTGAGTAAAATGGCAATACAATAGAAAATGGTATTTGAAACTCTATTGAATGTAAATTGTCATAAACATTTTGGCTATACAAGAAAAAATGTTTCATAAACCATGTTTCATTGTTTGATTTGCCTTTAAAATACTGCCTTTTTACTAAACTAGAGAATCACAGTAAAGGAGTTGATGAAGTTATTAGAAACAGAACTTTAAAGCTGGTTTCATCCTTCTGTGCACCTAACTTTTAATCATACTTTTGGTAATGAAATGAGAGTCGGACCAAAGCAAGAAAGTTTGTTTTTTCTCTTTCAACTGTTTTTTCAAGTGCAAACAGACTAATTGAATGGTCTGTTTTAAAAAGAAGAAAGTCTTCTTTGTGCTACTGTTAAAGGATGAAGCAGGGGTCAAGGCTTGTTATGCTTACAGTCCCTTCAGTGGTTGGCTTTTCTTTAACCGTTTCTTTAAGTTTCATCAGTGTATGTGATTTCTTTTTAGTGTAAACTATTATATGGGATTTTAGCACACAAGGTGATGCAATGGTTTGAGGTTTCTTAACCTTAATACACATTGTCTTCATTTTCTGAAACTTACAATGGATTTTAAAAGCTGTGGTTTGTGTTTGCGTAATTATGGTATAATATTTATGCAGCGTGGATAGTGGCATTAGTGTCCATGAGCTTCACGACCAAAGCATCATATCACATGTGTCATAATATACCTCTAAAGTTTCATGTAGCTTTACTGTGGATCATTTCATCCCACTTAAAGAGGTGAGGAAGAGATTGAACAGCTTGTGTCCAGATACCTTCAATTTAGATGGTCTTTTCTTAAGAGCTTTAGGTCGTTGTCCTTATAACACAGCCCCCTTCCTCTAGTCTAACAGAGATGGGTGATTTATTTCCCAAAAGTATTCAGACTCAAGGAAGAGCAGGAGTTGGACTCGATAAGCCTAATGGGTCCCTTCCAACTCAGAATATTCTATGATTGAATAATTTTGCTTTCTTTATTAGTCTTTTGCTAATTCATCTTTATTATCTGCTTCTCTTCTATACTTTTTGGTTAGAGATTAATTAAAAAGGAAGAAAGCGGTCCAACAGCTGTTGTCTTTACTCTGCAGTGGTGGGATTGTGGGGGAGAACAGCAATAGAGCTTAAGGGGTCAGAGAACATAAAGGGGCTTTCAATGCATAAATAATTTGTCTCTTTTCTACTAATGAAGCAACATCACTGGCTCAATGTCTGTCTCTGGATTTAAGGCAAATACCCGATAGGAACTGACTATGAAAACCGAGTCTATTAGATAATGTAAAACAGGCCTTGTATGTGGTTTAGCTTTTAACTTGAATACTCAGTCCACAGTTAAATGGCTAGAAACAGTTTTGTCAACTTCATAAAAACAATCCTGCTGGTGTTTGAGGCCAGGTTGAACACAGCTTTTGGTGACATGGTTTAGTGAGAGGTGTCCCTGCCAATGCAGGGGGGTTAGAACTAGATGATCTTACGGTCCTTTCCAACCCTAACTATTCTATGATTCTAATGCAACGCGTCCTTTTAGGGTATGAAAATGATTCTGTGGAGGATTTAAAAGAAATGACTGCAATATCCTCCCGGAAAAGAGGCAAGCGAAGATACTTCTGGGAGTACAGTGAGCAACTAACACCATCGCAGCAAGAAAGGATGCTGAGGCCATCCGAGTGGAATCGAGATACATTACCAAGTAATATGTATCAGAAGAATGGTCTTCATCATGGTAAGAATAGAGTCCTAGTTACAAGTAGAATATCTTCCGTTCTGACGCCTTCAGTAGCCCAACTCCCATACTTGCTATTGCTGAGAAATTGTATTTTGGCCGTGAAAATAAATCATTAAAACACTGGAAGTCTGTTGCTCAATTAGCAGAGCTCTGCACAGTGTCCAGGGAAGGCACAGTGAACATACAGCAGTAACTTTCAGTGTGGTTTCTTCACAGGAAGGTCAGTGAATTGAAAATTGTAACTTCCAAGGGCTTTCAGTGGAAACCCCAAAAGTTGGAAATTTTCTCAGTGCAGTACTGTAAACATATTGGATGGGTCACTTGGCTGGGATTTGTCCTCATAGCTGTTAGTTTAAGTCTTGCTTGCATTAGAAGTAAGCTGGAAGTGATCTGAAATGCAAAATTCACATTAACCGCAGTATGACCCAAAGGACAAGCAATAAGGCATAACTGTCTCTTTTTGCTCCTCCCTGCTTGTTTTTCCCACCTATGTGAATGCAGCACAGTGAAGCAGTTACTCTTCTGTGAATAAACTATTTCTTTAAAATACCCCCTTAGAAACTTAAATCAATTGATCTAATAACTGTGGTTTATTCCTGTAACTTTTTGATTGCTAACCACAGACATGACTAATATCACCCAGAACAAACCACTCTTAGGAGTAATGTTTGCTTTGTTGTCACAGGACCTCTTTGGTAGACTGCTTCAATTGATTTTGGCTTTGAAGGAGAAAATGAAACCACCTTCTCTGGTTGTAATGTTAACATTCCCTTACAGTTGTAAATTACTGTCTTTTACTTGGCAGTTTATCTTCTGTTCAACCAAAGGATTTTTTTGTGGTTGTTACTTGTAGATTTATTCAGGGAATAAAACTTGGGAATTTTTAAAGTCTCTATAGTTCTTATAGTCTTACTTATCTTGTAGTGAAATAGCAGTACCTAAAGTTGTATTACTGCTCCTTCTTCTGAAGGCTTGTATCTATACTTGTTATTAAATAACAAATAGCCAGACATGCCTCGAGGACTCAGTCCCACCAGATACTTGGAGGAGCAGGTGACTTTTGAGTCAGGTGCATATGCAAGAGATTTTTAGGATCAAACGCTAGAAAAGGACACACAGGAGTGGCAGAGAATCTTAAGAAATAAAGATTTGGTCTTGAATACTTGTATTTCCTTAGGAAAACCAGGCCTTAAATAGCTTCAGATACACACAGAAGGGGTTAACTAATCTTTGTATGTATCATTTAAGCTCAGTATCACTGAAGATCATTTCAATACCAGGCCTCAACACTACTTCTTAGTACAGAACTTCAGCAATAAGATTATTGTGGCATTTCATCAACTTGAATGTGCAAGAGGATATATTGGCTGAACACATAAGTTAGCAAGTTACAGTTGGGGCAAAACAACTGCATCTGAACTTGTGACATATGTTCTTCGGCACAGTTGTGTGTGAATACTGTCTGTGACATCCAGTAGCTTGGCCAGCAGTATTTTCTCTTATCTGATCTGGATACAATATGAATTGTACAAAGCAGTTTGTCTGGAAATGTTCTTTCTATTGTGAAAGGCCATAGGGATCACATGATTCCAGTCCATTCTCTTGCAATGAACAAAGGAACTTCAGCTGCACCCAGAAAACCACATATTTAAGAATGTTTTTCCACAGATTTGTATATGTATTGTGTCACTTTCCAACTCAATTTCCTGCATATTTAAAACAGGAAAATATGCAGCAAAGAAGTCACGGAGGACTGATGTAGAAGACCTGACTCCCAACCCCAGAAAACTTCTACAGATTGGTAATGAACTGAGGAAACTAAATAAGGTGATCAGTGACCTGACACCAGTCAGTGAACTTCCCTTAACTGCCAGACCAAGGTCAAGAAAAGAAAAGAACAAGCTGGCTTCCAGGTACGTATTAGATAATGCTACACAGATGAGTAAATTTTGGATACTGCAACTGTAAAATTAAGATTTAACTAATTTTTGGCTCAAGAGATCCTGCTTCATCGTGGCAGTTCTCCTGCAATGGGATAATTACCAAGTTACCAAAAAGCAGGGAGACTGGCACCTTGGAGATGTAATTTGCCTGGCTCCTAAGTAATGATGTATTTCCACTGGAAGCTGGCTTGCTTACCTGCAGGGCAAATGATTGATACAGTGATAAAATCCAGTAGTGTGAAATGTAAGCAAATATAGGTAGCAGAGTGCATTCAGTGAAGTTGAGTGAGTAGATAGATGATTTTGTACATCACAGCTCCAAGAGTGTTGGTTGATAAGTTCGTGTGGCAAACAGATGCTCTTAGTATTCTGGAATTTTTGTTAGTGTTCTAATTCTTCCCCTCTTCTTACTATAGGGCTTGTAGACTAAAAAAGAAAGCCCAGTATGAAGCCAATAAAGTAAAACTCTGGGGTCTCAACACGGAATATGGTAAATACAACTCTTCACATCTTAATTTTTCTTTTGTTCAGACAAGTCTGTGTTTTGCCATCATGTAATGTCGGTCATACCTGCCAGTTTATAGAGAAAACAGGGTTGGTACAAACCAAACAGTTCTGTTGGCACAAAACCACTCACTCCATAAAGTGTATGTAGATTGGGTTGCCTGCAGTGTTGAGCTACTTTGCAGATGTAACTTATGTAAATGTATATGTGTAATATCATAGAATCATATAAGTATTTGTGAAAATATGTTTACAGATGTAAATTATTGCATCTTAGTTTTACAGTAAGTGTGATGTGACACCTTTGGCACTTTCAGATAGCAGTGTGTGGACAGCTGTGGATCTCTTTTGCTCCAGGAGGGATGTGCTGTAAATCTAATCCAGGGGTTTTTTTTTTGCAGATAATTTACTGTTTGTGATCAACTCCATTAAACAAGAAATAGTTAATCGGGTGCAGGTACCTAAAGATGATAGAGGAGTCAACATGGAACAAAAATTGAACATACTTATTAAAGACACTCTTGGTAAGCCGTAAACTTGAAGTATTTGCATGTATGTAAAGAGACATATAATTTATGTTACCTTAGATCACAAACAATTTCTGGAATAGAATAAAAAAAGCAGCTTCCTGATTTCAGTTATTTGTGCCTTTTGGTTGGTTACTCACCAAAGCATTCATCGGATTTGTATTGCATATAGGAATGCATGAGTACATATGGTGAGTAGTGACCTTACAGCACATTTTCTTACCCTTTCTTAGGCCTACCTGTAGCTGGACAGACATCAGAATTTGTAAATCAAGTTTTGGAGAAGACTGCAGAAGGAGACCCCACCGGTGGCCTTGTAGGGCTACGAATACCAATGTCAAAAGTTTAAAGACACGACTTCAGCTGTTCTCATCGGTCAGATTCTACCTGTGTTGTCGAGTACTTCATTGTAAATTGCATTCTGGTCTGCATGTCAGTTTAGCATTGCGTACACACTTACAATTAGGTTCCATTGGTTTTAAATAACAAAGTAGTAAACCAAATCAAAGCATGATATAAAATGCTTAACAGCATTTTTGGACCATAAACCAGGTAGTTTCAAAGCTGCTTTAAGATTAAATACAGAGATGAGGATTCTTTTGAAAATTAAGTTCTTTAGGACCAGAATATATCACTTTTGATTTAGAAGCAAAACCGTGGGGTTGCTAGTAAAAAATGTTAGCATATGCCAGACATTGTGACAGGTTTATGCTCTAAGTAAAATGAGAGGAAGCGTTTTTTTTGGTAAAGCTGTCAATTTAGGGAGCTTTTTGTTCCTTTTTTTGTTTTGTTTTGTTTTTTTTTTCTTTTTGATAATTGGATTTTCATTTGTTCTTACAAACCAGTAACCTTTCTTTGCAACCATTAACTTGTACATAGCACACATGGCAGTAGAGCTAGTGTGCCATAGAAGACTTTAATTTTCTGAGCTTAATATAGTATTTAAATGTCTGTGCAAGCAAGAGAAAAAAAGTATATTCTTTGTGCCTTGTATTTTGGGGGGAGAGCTATCAGTATAAGCTGGTAAAGTTTTGTATGAAGAAAACCCTGAGGGGAAAAAACAAGATGTATAGATGGTAAGATTATAGGTTTTAATGTATTTGTTCCAGCTCTTACAATTTTTTGAATGTATATAGGAATATGTTGAAAATGTAGATATATGCCACAGAGTCTATGTATTGTATAAAAGATGGCTCTAGAAAACTCAATTTCGGTACTTTGGCCGGAAGAAAACAAATACTTGCACATTAATGCGATTGTTTATTTTTGTACCAAAGACAAATGCAACTGATATGGCGAACTGCCAGTCTAAGTAAAGTTTTGCACAGCTTATATGATACTGTACTGAATGTAAAAACACATGAAAAAAAAAGAAAAAAATTTAAAGGTCAGGGTTAGGGATCTTACTGAACTGTGAATTTTTTTGTTTGGGTCCAATTATCTACAGAAGGAGCATTCATACATAATGATATTATTTTGCTGTTCTTGTAGTTCGCTTCCGTGGTAGATAAGTTGGTGGCCATCTCGGAGTCTTTACATCTTTTTTCTCTGCACTTACTGTAGGAGATTTTAATATATTTGGATTTTAGTAAGCTATTGGTAAAATAGTTTTCAACTTTGAGAATTTAAAAAGAAAAAGATTATTTAGCTTGTTGTAGTATACTTCCACCAAACAACCAAAATAAAATTATTTTTATTGTAACGTGTATATATGTAAAGAGAAAAAAGAGCTACAAATATCTAATTCCTTAGTTGCCACTTTTCCAGTTGATGTATTATTATGCATGTGATGTTTCCAAGGATCAACACAGGCTTCAAACAAAACAAAACAAAAAGAAATTTATAGACTTTTATATTTTTGTACAGGTATTTCGAAACTAGCTTCTTTAAACTTATATGTGACTTATTCTTGTTGATTCAGTAGTTTCTATGATTGAGGAATATTAACACACAGTTCTTATTTGCTCTTCTGCTAATAAGACTTGGCTTTGTAGTCAGTGTTAACGTACAGATTAAAAGCTTTAGCCTTTGATGAGAAAGTCCTTTATCTCAAGGCAAGATCATTCTCTGGTTTCATGGACCCCCTTCCTTTTCCTCCCTGTTCTTTCTCTCCCTATTTAAAGATGACAAAACACTGTTTACTGAAAATAGAAATACCAAATATTTTCAAATGTAGCTGCTGAAAAGAAAAATGCAAAAGTCCATGAAGGCTTTTTCCCCGCTCCCTTTGGGGAATTTCTCCATTTCTAGTTTGTCTGAGTTTGTTTTGTACTGTGATTCCTTTTTGTTTATAAGTAGATTATTTTTATATCCAAGCTTGTACTATAAAAACAAAATCTGGATCGGTAATAGTGCAGTGAGAGTGGCCGATGAAGGTGGCACTCCTGCCACATACTTGTGAGCGTGCACACAGCTTACTTTGTGTCTAAATATTTTGGAAGACTCAAAAGGGAGGAGGAGGCCAAAATACCACTACTGAGCTGTACAGAAAGTCTTTCCTACAAGAGACTAAACAAATACCCAGGGCAATTTAGGCAAAACTTTGTAAATCCACTTAAGACTTGCAAAATCTGAGTGGAATGTGGGTGGTTTTGTTTCAGGTGTTTTTGTTGATGTTGTTCTTGTTGTTGTCAAGGTGAGGTGAGAGTTGGCTGCTGCTTTACACAGTGGGTCAGATGTATTCCTATTGTAATTATTGCTGATGTCGCAGTTATTCCAGAGATACATACGGCCCATAAAACCCCGACAAAGAATGTCTCTTGTTAAGTTAAGGCCATGTCTGTACCAAGATTTGAATGCTGTTGTTCCTTTCTGATGAATGGTGTTGCCGTACTGCTCAGATACGAGAACTCCTTACACTATATCCAAACTGTGTAGGCAGGGCAGCATTTCTAAATGCTGAGAGCAGTTTTGCAAATCAGGTAAAAACTCCTGTGACAAATTAAACTGACAAGGTATTTAAAAAGCCCCTTTTATACTGCTCAGAGGTACTGGGCAAATACAACTTTATAGCTTTTTATTTTTGTCTGAAAACCAGAATATGATTTTGGTCTAGCATTTCAAAGTAGTCTTTGAATCTTTAGTGAATCCCATACCTTTGCATTTCGTGTTTTCTATGTATTATTTTAAGTTAAAAGCTTTTAAATAGTTGAGCTTTTTAATGTTGACACTTTATTTTGTAACTATTTATATGTATGTATATCTTAGAAAAGCACTTTGTTTAAAAAAAATACAAAAAAAAAAAGGAGAAAAAAGAAAAAAAAGAAACTGCGTTTTATATGATTCCTGCCACTTGCTGCTAACTCTGGGCTGGTCAGAATGCTGCAGCGATACTTGATATAAATAAAACCTGGCAGTAAAATGTAGAGTAAAGATAAGACCTTTTGCTGGTTTAACTTTATGATAAAGGTGACATAGGCAAGCTGTGCAGCTTTACATTTTAACCAGGGGACTCTGTGGCATTTAAACCGTCTAGAAATGGTTGTACTTTAATGCCAGTAACAATCTGCTTCCTCTAGTGTCATTAAAATATATACATTTAGTGTATACTTATCACAAACAAAAATCTTATAAGGGTATAAAAACCAACAAATGTACATGTTCTGTTTTTTGGCAATTGTGGCATGCATTTTTGGATGATCTTTAGAGAAGACCATTTTCTAAAGATTTTCAGTGTTCATACATGGTATGTGGATCTTAATGAAGTCCTGGATTTTTTTGTTTGTTTTTGAGTGTAGGCATTGTGAGTATTCACTTTTAATCCTATATCCAAAAGCAATTATATATTTTTGATTTAATACAAACAAAAGCTCTTCCTTTTTCTGATACACTGGATTCTCTAGAATTTGTTTCCATATTAAAAGCATGCTGTCATAACTGCTCTTGTTGAGATCTCGTCAGTCTGAACTTAGGTGCCACACTTTGAATTGATGGACTGCTTGTTCTGCTGTACCATGTATGATTCTTGTCCTTTCCTACTTCCTTCATAACAGATGATGATGTGGCTTTATATTGTGCCTTACTTGTACATCTAGAACTAAATGGTTTTCATTCCCTCTGAACTCCTCAAACCTAACCCTTCTGAAATTGAATCAGAACTCATAAGAGCATCCTGAGGAAAGTCTGAATAGATCTGATTTCAATTTCTCTCAATAGTAGTCCTTTTGTATTTCTATGGAAGACCAGTTTTTGAATGGCCTTGCGAAATGTGGGGGTGCTCGTGAAGGGTGTGTTTTAGCCCGAAACCTTTTTTGCTAACGCTTCTTTTTATGGTTTATTGAATACATATGCTGATACTTGGTGAGTACTTCTTTTTTTTCGGATGAGAGAGACTTACTGCTAAAGCTATGTTTACGTGTGGATGGGCTGGATTTCCTTAACATACCAGTTGAAATCAGTGTGATTTGATGAAGTTGCATTGATGTAAAGCTGATGTGAGAGTCGGGCTCCGCTGTGTTGAGTTCCTGATCTTTAGAAATAGATGTTTTTTCCATACTGAAAGGGCCAGGAAAAAATGTTTTTAAAAAGAAACAAAAAACTTAAAATGGATAAAGGGTCTTTTGACTCATCCAAAAGCAACCAGTTACTTCTGAAATACAGTGGTGTCAGTTTTCATTTTATTTTAGAAAGTCGTGTCCCCCCCCAATATTTATCTGATATTTGCCTTCATTACTGAGACATGTAGCTTACTCACAGAATAGACTGGATGTGCTTTTCTTCTCAATAAATCGTTTAAACATAGCTATTTTTTTAAAGCTCTAAAAGACTTTTATCAGGAGAATTTCAAAGGGTTGTGTACAAGTTGCCTTCAGCAGAAATAGTAGGTGCAATTCTGTTCCTAAAATGTGCTTGCAAGTCTTCCTGAACTTCTGTTGAGGCATAACCCAATTATGTATCGTGAATGTTAGGATCTGGTTTTGGCCTTGAATTTCAAGAATGCATCTAATCATGAAATTTCGAGTTGGAGGCTTGTTGGAATCACCTAGTTTAGTGTGCTGCTAGATGTGCTCTTGGCTATTTGATACAGCCTTGCACACAGCTGAGCTTTATTTTGCTTGCCCCAGGGATTGTGTGAAGTACATTTCAAACAGTAACTGTATTAAGGGCATTAGTATGTTGAGAAAACACCACTCTTTAGTATCTCCCAATATAAATTGGGATTCTTCAATGTCATTAATGAAAGATGGCACTTTTAGGTTGTATCTTCTTTGCAGCATACAAAAATGTCTCTATCCTTCTACAATTTACATTTCACAATATGCCATGTTTTTTCCCCCAATGCTTCTAGCATGATAAGAAGGTGTGTGTGTGCACTGAATTACAATCCTCAGCCTCTTAGACATTCATGAACTTCCACAAGAGCAAATACTGACTATGCATTTATTGTCTTTCTAATGAGCTGTGGAGCTAAAAGTGGAGCCAGAGCTATTTTAAGCCACACTTTCTTCTTTTTTTTTGTTCTTCCATTAAAAAGAATACCAAACCACCTCCAAGCTTTTTAGAGCACGTCAGAGGTGTTCAGACTTCTTCCCAAGAATATTTTGCAGTTGGGTGTAAATCAAATTTGGGTGAGTTAACTAGCTGCTGTAAGGAAATCTCCTGGATTTGATTTGTTATTGGCAAAAGCATGCTCTGCCCTATCAAAATCTTCTGATTAAGAAGCAAAACCTAGTAGTAGCACGTAATTTTTACTTATCTTTCTTATAATGATGCATATTCATACATTTTGATTGGAATCGTTGATCCTTCCAGAACATCATGTCCAAGCAGAATTTGTTGCTCAGTATTTGTGGTTGGGTGAACTCTTAAGGCTGATGACACATGCAGGTGTAGGTGGTTGACAGGTAAAAAGAAAAAAAGCATTTGAAAACAAAACATGGCATCCTCTTCTGCCTATGCTTGGGGTCATGATTGTAGTGCTGTCCTTGGTATTCTATAATCAACTTCCAACTGGAGCTCAGAAACACTTACTGAAAGTCTTGTCTCTGTTAGCAAATAAATTTACCTTGTTAAAAGCATGATCTGTTAAAGAGTTGCGATGTTTAATGTTGGTTAATCGTCGTGCAGTTATTTTTTTTGAAGAGGCACAATTAAACTCTTGACTTTGTTTACTCTGTCGCCCTCGATCCCTAGCACTTCTATTCAGATACAGATTCATCAATGTATGCAACATCCTTTGTAATTTAAAATAAAAATTGTGGAGGAAATACCCTCTCGAGTCGTTGTCTGCGGGCAGTGACGGTGGGCGGTGTGTGCAGCCCTTGGGTCAGCGCCCTCGGCCTCCCGCTGTTGTCAGCTTTCCTTCGAGGGGAGCGTAGCCAGGGAAGGAAAGAAGGTGTTCCCCCTGGCAGAGCCCCTGCCAAGCGCTGCACCCCAAGCGGCGGGGTGGGACCATCGGGGGACCCCGGGCTGCAGCCCAGCAGCTCCTGTGGTTGGTCTCCATCTTCACCACCAGCTTGCGTCGTCCGAACCTGGTGTGTCACAGAGCAGGGTCTGAGGGCAGGAGAGGAGGCACCGCATCAGGGCAGGAGATAGCGGAAAGGCAAAAGGGCTGTTGCGTTGCATTGTCTCCCCGCACCTCTCCCGCGCACCAGCGGAACCTCGGGTCGTTCCCCCAGCATGCACGCCGGCCACCCCGCGCTACTGAGGGTCAGGAACCTTCCCATCCGCCCAGCAACCCGGGGCGGTCTGCTGGGTGCAGAACTGCAGCCACACCGCTCCCACCGCTCCCAGTGCCATGGGCAGTGCTGCTTTGGGTCCTTCTTTGGCTCATAAGGGCGAAGCGCCGCACCTTAGCGCCCATGCGCTAATGAAAGCCTTTCCGCGCTTTCAGCACAGCGCCTGTATTCACCGTTTCCCTTCCCAATGACTATAAGATCGGTACCACCCCGGCACCACCGGGCCGCTGCCCCGCAGCCCCACCGCGGGCCGGGGGGGGGCGCCCGCGGGCCGGGGGGGAGGGAGGGCCGCGGCGTCCCGCTCCGTTCCCAAGATGGCGGCGGCCGCTTGTGTGCCGGTGCGAGTGTGCCACCAGGAGATCGTCAGGTTCGACCTGGAGATCAAGGCGGCCGTGCAGGTACCGCCGTGCAGGTACCGCCCCGCGCCGGGTCTTCGCTGCCAGGGCTGCGGGGCGGCCGCTGCCTTGTGCGGAAGGTCTGCCGGGCCGGGGGATGCCCGCAGCAAGGCCGCGCTGACCGGGCCGTTGTCTTCCAGGACATCCGGGACTGCCCGGGGCCGCTCAGCGCCCTCACGGAGCTCAATGCCGCCGTGAAGGAGAAGTTCCGCCACCTCCGTGGCCGCATTCAGGTGAGGGTCCCGGCCGGGGCCGCTGCGCTGAGCGGCCTTTCCCGTGCGGCCTGCCGTGGGGGGGGTGGTGTGAGGCGGGAGTCCCGGCTGCGGCGTTAGTTTCTCGCCTCGATCTGCTGTTAACTCACTCCCCGGCCGGGGTTGAGGTGTGCGGGTTGCAGGTGGCAGCAGTTGTTGATCAGGCTTTCGTGTTTCTGCTTTCCACCGAAGGAACTCGAGCAGATGGCAAAGGAGCAGGATAAGGAGTCAGAGAAACAGGCCTTGCTGCGGGAGGTGGAAAACCATAAGAAGCAAATGCTCAGGTGGGTCGGGAGCTGGTCCCCTGAAACCAGAGAGAATCTGGCTTCTGTACAGCGTCTTTCGACCCTGTTTGCAAATGCTGTGGCTGACATGATGCTGCTTTGTCCAAGACGAAGAAAGGATCAGGGATGGAAAGAGTAGGACCCCCTGTTCCTATCTTTTCTCTTGTCTTGACTCCCTAACTGTGGTCTGGCCCTTTGTGCAGGTGAGAATATAGGTAAGTGGCTTGAGAGTCTGTCATCTGCCGGCTGGCATAGTTTTCTTTTTCCCTTGCACTGTAAACAATACACTTAGGAGCAGGAATGACATGATGGGATTTTGTTACTGTGTGGTGTAGCATAAAGTCCATGTGCATATCTGGGTGCTCAGTTACAGTGGTAATTGCTTTCTGAAAATTGGCTTCTCTTCAAAGTGATACCATCGTATTACAATATTGTGCTCCTGTGATTTCAGCAATCAGGCAGCTTGGAGAAAGGCAAATCTAGCGTGCAAAATTGCCATCGACAACTCTGAGAAAGATCAACTGCTGCAGGGAAGAGACTCCTTAAGACAAAGGTATTAGACCATCCCATTGTACTATCTGAGAGTTAAACAGTGTGTGCTATGTTGACTGGTTTTAAATAGAAGTGACATCACAGTTTTAAGTTACTTGAGTCTGGAACATAGCTTTTATTTATGAGTACATTTACCTTTGGTGGAGATTTAAACTGTTAAGGACTGTGATAACTTCAGATTTTCTTGGCGTTGTGATGTCGAAGTGGAAGAGAGCATAAATTAACCTTCAGAGTTACTCTATGTTTTACGTTAATTCCAGTCAGTATTATAAATGAGTAATGGATCATTATACAAGCTGTACTCTCATGCAGAACTGGATGTAATCATACATCATTTTTGTATTGACAGCAACAAATGGGATACCCAGGATAATAAAATTTGTATCAGTGCTTCCATACCAGCTCATGGAAGCTCAGCACAACCATGGATGAATAAGTGGTCCGATATGGGCTTCCATGAGATTCTGAGCCACTAGCCATTGTTTTGGCTCGTGGCCTTAATATTTTGTGATTTGTTTTGATTATTTAGTGAACATAATCTGAATTTATGACTCAGTAAAAACTAGTTGTGTCTTTTGTACACTGGCAGAGGTGTGTGGTGCCCACCTCTGTTCTAGAGCTGCTCTAGCAGCATTTTCCCTGCATAATTTTAATATCTTCCTGCTTTACTTTTTCCCTTTCTCAGGAAGACTACAAAGGAAAGTCTGGCAGAGAGTGCAAGTAACATCACAGAGAGTCTGATGGGCATTAGCAGGATGATGTCACAGCAAGTCCAGCAGAGTGAGGAGACTGTGCAAACCCTTGGTATGGGTGTTATTTAGGTGTTTGGGTATGGTTTGGGTCATTGAAGCACCTTTCACCAGTCCTCTTAGGATGGATAGGGGCAAACTGACATGGTGTGGAGTATAGTGGAAACCTGTTTTGCTGTAGGAGAATGTGCTAAGATGATAAAGGACCATCCAGCAGAACTCCTCTAACAGTTGGACATAAATACATTGTATGGAGCTGTTTGGGATTTCGGTTTCATGATTATGAAAAGGGGGCAGGATGAGGAGCTTTTATTTTAGTTTCACATTAAAGCAGTTGTAAAAGCACTGCGAACTCACACAGTGCTGAGAGCGTTTGGTGTTTCTCAGTGCTACTGTCCTGGCATGCTTTTAGTAACAGCAGAGAAAAGTGTAGGTATAAGTCCATACACAAAGGAAACTTGGTATGGCTGGAAGACTGTTTTCACCCAGTCTCCAGCTGGGATGACTAAGAAAGGAGGAGATCAAGTGACTTGAACCCAAGGTCACTTGCTCTGTCAGCAGTGCATCAGGGACTGTGAAACCAAGATTTCACCCAGTTCTTTGCCTTAGACTCCCAAGGCCATAAATCAAGTGGCCTGTCAGAACTGGTGATTCATGAAGCGTTTGGAAGTTGGATCTCTGTTGCCTGGGCCTCTTACTAGCTCTGCTTTTGGGCAGGAGAGGGAACAGTTTAAAGATTGAGGATAAATAATACAACTTTTGCCCTCCTTGTTTTCTGCCGCCATCTGAGGATGGCAGCTGGGCGCTGGTTGTTCCTGCAAAAGTAGCATGTTTCTTCTCCCACTGAAAAGGCAGTTTGGCAGTCACTTTTTCACCCTGTTTCTGACTGAACAGCACTTGGAGTTCATCAAGGGAAAAACTGCCAAAGGTCGTTTACAAAACCCGGCTGCAAATTCTGAATCAGTAGTTAGAATTTCCTTTTCTTCTTATCAAGTCCTTTCCTAGCACACAGTGAATGCACATGGCTGTGAAGTGGGGAAGCTCCACTTTGTCATTAATGATGAAAAACAAGCTTTCTATTTTCACTTGGATTGGAATGCTTTAAGATGTAATGGTTTGAAGAACCATACAGACGTAGTTCTGTTGTGCTTGTTTTTGTTAACCAAGCAACATGCTTGGAGCTTGACTTTTCTTTAATCAGTCAGTGCAGCACAGAGTGATATACCAGCATTTACAGTTGTACGCATTCTGTATGTATGCAATGTATGGTATATGTTCCATAGCTGAAGAAAAAGGGGACTCCTGGGCTTTTGCTGTCATTTGAAAGAAGGAAGGTTGAAGAGTTTGGGGCATTTGTTTGTTTGTTTCCTTACAGGGAAAGAGAGGTTGAAAGGAGCCAGTGTTCCATCTTGCTATTTTGGCATATTCTTGGATTCTGCCTTCAGTTGAGACCAGTCACTGCTTTTCCTCTAGTTAATTTCTTATTAGGAAAAAAAAAAGTTTGTCAAACGTAATTATTAGAAACTGTTTAAATTGAGCTGAGCAATTAAGGATCTTTGCTGATGCTGCTTTCTCACTGTCAGCATGCCCGTCTGAATCACACTGATTTTCTGCTCTGGCAAGGGGGAACAGTTTCAGTTGTGCAATTTCTATACTTAAATACTGACCTGTCCCATTGCTGCTAGAATGGATGCTGACAGTGATGGTGGTTTCTCTATTAAGTTGGTGTCTCTGGTGCCATTCCTACCTCACTTGTTTCCAGTGAGCTCTCAGAGCACTGACTTTTTCCCATAAAATATGTGAACTGGATTTTATCTGGGAAGCTAAAACCAGAAAAATTCGGGAACAGGACATAGAGCCTTTAAGCCATTCAGCACTCTTGCTTTGCATTTTTCCTTAGCACATCAGGACTACTGAGTTGTGAAAGCTTCTGTAAGACCAGAGTCAGCATTTGTCTTATCCATAAGTCAGTCTGACCCAGAAGGAGCTCACAGGCACTATCTGTATTACCAAATACTACATCCTTATATCTGTTGTGAGGTATTTTTGAAGTGCAACCAGCTGATATTTTCTTTCTTCTCCTCAATTTCAGCCAATTCTTCACGAACCATCCTGGAAGCAAATGAAGAATTTAAGTCCATGTCTGGGACAATTCAGCTGGGGCGGAAGCTAATAACCAAGTACAATCGCAGGGAGCTGACAGACAAGCTGCTCATCTTCCTTGCCCTCGCCTTATTCCTGGCCACAGTGCTCTATATTTTGAAAAAAAGACTTTTTCCATTTTTGTAAAATTCCAAAGATAAATTGAATTGTAACAAAAGATCCCAAAGAGATAACAGTAGGGCTTTTGAATTTAAAGCAAAAAGGGATATTGCAATTGCTGAAAGAGCGTTAGAGCAGGCGTGACTTTATACTGTCCCCATGGAGCCTGCGACCTGCCTAAGAAGAGCTTAAAGGAGCACAAATCAGGAAGAAGCAGGTAGATAAAGGTGTGGAAAGAAGAAACACTAATTTGCCTTTAGTCGGAGGAGCCAGACGAACACTTGAGGAACTAGGCACTCACAGGTGCCAGTCTTGACTTTCGACCTCAATTCGTTTGGCCTCGAAATTAACTTTGTTCCTTGGCTTGGACTCAAAGCTGCTTTGACATCTGTGTTTAAGGTGTTGAGAGTAAGAGGAAGGACTGAAGAGAGAAACTCACATACATTCCATTAATAAACTATTTATTGCATCCATGTAAACTGACTTCTGTTTGAAACCAAAGTCTAATGGATGGAAAGAGCCTGAATAATCCCTAGCATAAAAATTCTGCTTTATACTTAAGAGCAATGGTTGCTTATGGATTATGTTTCCTGGGAGTGTGGCAGATGCAGTCTGGTTCTATTCCTCTGGCCTTGGGAGGGCTCTGCACAAAGCGAAAATGGGAGCCCTACTTGTAAGTGTTAATTCATGCAATGTATTTGAGAATTACATTGCCCGTCTGCTGAAATCAGAAGCCTTTTTCCTCCTTTTCTTCCTGAAATTCTACTTAATACTCTGTATTTGCTAAACTGCCACATTGTGGATTTGAAAGTTTTTCTTGCTGATACAGTTGGTCTTATCTCATTAAATTCTTCTACAATTATTATTACCTTCCCTCTCTCTTATGATTTAGTAATGGGAACTGATTTAGTATCATAAATACCAAGCTGCCATACTCCACAGAGTGCCTTGAAGTACCAAAGCCTGCACTGCAGTGTTCTTAAAACTGATGTTGTCATCTTCTCTGGAAATTGTTTCAGTATTTCTCAGAGCTGACTGGTGAAGCTGATGCAGTGTTTAGGAAATCCTCACAGAATGCTTAAATACTGCCTTAATTTAGTAGTTAGAAGTCAACTTTTTTAAAAGGCAGGGCTATAGGTACCCTGAGAAATACATCATCAACCAAATTGCAGTATAGGAGTGTGTTTAGAGAGAAGAGGTCCATTAGTTTGTCACTGTAATAATATTAATTTACTAGATCTTGTCAGTAATCATGATTTACCCTTTGCTGGCGGCTGCTGCAGCCTTGGTTAAATACCGATGTGGTGGTATGTTATAGTAATCCGAACAGGAGCATGGGGCAGTTGAAGTGGTGATTGTGTGGCTGTGTGCATCAATGAGAAGCTGGAATTTCTAATGGAGTTTGGAATTGAAGGCTTTGCATGGAGTGTTGCTATCTGAGCTCCTCTTGGGGCAGCAACGCAGGGTCTGGAAACCTCTGCACTAGGGCTGGTGCGTCCCACAGAGGGCACCACTGTATGGGATTCGGGAGCCTTTTCTTGCCCTGGAAGTCATGTAATATGCCGACAGAATGGAAGTGTCTTTCTGCTCATTTATTCATCATAGTTCAGTGCAGCCTTCCTACAGCCTTTCCTGGGATACAGAATTACACACAGATTGAAATAAACTGACAGTATGCACGTTATCTTTTGAATAAGGGAGAAATTACTTGGCTCAAAAAACATACATTGCACAAAGCCAAGATGTGCTTTCTAATAATGGTGAAAGCCTTGCTTTGGAGGAACTCTTGACGAGCAGACTGCTGACCAAGGAGAGCATCATGTAGTCTGCAAGTCTGAGCTACAATGGAGCAAGTTTCATTCAGCTCAGCAATAACAGGCTGTTGTATTTCACGCTTAACCATCTCTAGCATCAGGCTCCTGCCCTTGCTGGAGCCCACTTGTGTCTGTCCCTCTGCACAGATGGGTACAAGCATACAGGGGGTGATAAAAGTGTGTCCACCTGTCCCCCAACCTTGAGAAATATGGTTTAAAAACAGTATTCAAGACATGAAGATCATTGAGATTGTATTTCTAATGAATTGCTGCACAGCAGTTGCTGGTTTCTGTATCAGCAGTGCAGTGCTATTTTATGCAACTCCAGAGACATCAGTAAGATTCCCTTTTCAGGAACTTTTTCCCCCATTGCAGGGGGTTGTAACTAGATGATCTTGAGGTCCTTTCCAACCATAACCATTCTATGGTTCTAAGACTGCTCTTAGGCAAGATACAGCAGCACAGCTTTAGTTTTTTCAGCCAGCTCAAAAACAGTGTCATCCTTCTGAAACACCGTCCCTGCAGTGGTCAGGCACTGACTGCCTCAGTATTTCCTCCCTCGTGTGGATGCAATGTAAAAATAGGTCGTTGCTAATCTCTGAGATACCGGGACGCTCAGCAGCGATGCAGCGCGACTGTCTGCAGGAAGTTACACTGGGTTTATCTCTGCAACGTGCTCCCGTCAGAACAGATCAACCTTAAAAAGCAGCAGCTTTCTCACAGCACTCAGAATTCCAGTAAAGTTTGTTTCAAAGGAATGGTATTTTTGGGTGGGGATTGTAATGTGGGAAAATCAAAGGTCTGTTGCTGAGTGTCTTGGGTTTTGCTCTGTTCTCCTCTTGTTACTGAAATCGTAGCTTACAGACCTTGACCTGCTGTAAGACTCCCATGGCAAAAAAATAACTTCTGAGGACTTTCCTTATGGCATTTGCTTTGTGTTGCATCCGGATTTCATCAAACAAATAATCTAGTCCCTTTGCAAACACCTGCTCTGTCTAAACTGTCAATTTACAGTCCTTAGAGGCAGGGAAAATACGTGAAAAGAGATCAAGGACAACTGGACAATGTGAGAGAGGGGAAGAGTAGAAATAATCCTTGGGTTGATTTGCAGCACTTGGTACTTGACTCATTTCCTTCCATCATCAGCCGCAAAGTATCCAGGCTCCTGATGGGCCGCACACTGAAGAGAAATAATCAGCAGAGACAAGAGAAATGTTATTTCTTCTTTGGGGTGGGAAGGGTGATTTGGTGAATCCCTAATGTGTGGGGAAAAGCACCCCAAGTGGTATCTCAATAGACACCCTGGCTTGATGGTTGGGTGCTGGAGCAGAGCCAGAGCTGGTGGTAGGTGCCTTGGGTTCCTCCCAAAGCACAGTGGGATGCCTCAATCAGCCCATATAGCTGAAAGCTGGGGGTGGCTGGGTTGGTGTGTTTACATGGTATCTCTGGAGGCTGGTGTCTGGCTTGCTCCTCACCTACAGACCTTGTTCCTGGCTTCAAGGTAGGTCTCTAGATCTGATTTTCTGCATAAGTGGGTGGGAGCAGTACCATGGGAAGAGGAAGTGTTTGTGTCTGGTTTTTGTTGTGTGATATTTGCAGTGTTTGTCCAGGGAAAGTTAGGCTTGTGTAGTTCTTCTGTGTCCATAGGGGGACTTTGCATTGTCTGCCTTTGGGGCAGCCCACTGGTCTCTGTGGCCAGCTCTGCTTATGAAGATAGGGTTTGAATCAGCCAGGTTGGTGTGTTTTAAGGTCTCGCTTTTGCCGTATGCCTGAGGTTGTGTTGTGAAGGGTAAAAACTGGCATGGCACTTGTTTATTTGAAAGGGGGTGATGCTGTCTTAGGTGCTTCACTCCTCAACTTTGCCCTGATAAGTGCCTCAGACCCATCAGGGATGGTGACAAAAAGGTGGCCTCAGCTCTCTCTGCACTTTCGGGTTCAGGCATGACTTGAGGCTAAGAGTTGGAGCCTTCCTGAGAACCGGAGCTCCATGACTGCAGAAGGTGTTTGGGGAGCTTCAGAGGAAGAAAGAGGGCTCTATTGCAGTATTTAGGGCTGTGCAGGAGGGTTCATGCAAAAGCAAACGGGTATCAGATGTGGTCACTGCAAACTGATGGTTGGGTCACTGCACCAGAACAGTTATAGTGAAAATTGTTTTCCTTCAAAGAGTAATGCTGCTTCAAATTGAGGGGCAAGGAGCTACCGAGTTTAAAAATGGCCTGAAATCTTGCTGTGGAGTTCAGGGTCTGAGACAAGCGGCTGGGAGCAATCAAGCAGCTGTGGGTTAATGAATTCTTGCTCATCAGCTGGGTGGTGGTGAATTGTCCTCCAGCAAAGGGGGCTGAGGCCATTTAAAGGACTATGGGTGTTTTGCTGTGCAGCTGGAGCCACTTGGGGGTGAGGATGGGGCAGTTCTGATGCTTCAGCACATGTAGAGGTTTATTGCTTTAGAGCTTGCTGATTTGTGGGAGTCTGTGTCAGGTCCTGCCTATGGACTCCAACCACTGAGATCAGTTTGCTGTTTCTGAATACCTGCGGTAAGAGGGAAATGATGGGAAGGTGACCCCAGCGTGTCAGGAGCCAAACAACATTGTTGGATATTTGGCTGTGTTTCCAGTGTGTGGTTAGCAGGCTGTGGATGCAGAAGTGATCCTGGTCTCCATTCCAATATGGCTGTGGTGGAAAGGCCAAGGAGCAGGCACCTGCCGGGTGTCTGTGTTGCCATAGCTGGGGTCATGGGTATCTCCCCAGTATATCCCTGAAGTGTGAAGGTCACTTCCCAAGCATCTAGTTACATGTATGTTTTCAAGGAAAATTGCCTTTCATGTTTGTAGTGTAACTTGGATCTGAGGGAAAGAATTGGAAATAGTTCTAAAGTGTGACTGTGCTGAAAAGACTGATTTGACTTATAATTATTTTGTTATCGATTATAGTGTCAGCAAATGCAGGAATATTCCAGGAGAGCTCTGTGGGGAAGCAAATGAGTGTGATATTATTGATTTTTTTATTATTATTTTTAATTTCTTTCTCCCCCTTTCCCAGAATTGAGGGGGAATAGAGCCTGTATTTGAGGTCCTGCTTTGGAAATGCTTTCTGCATAACTGGCTTTACCAAAATGGAAGGGTGAATTCATAGCTTGGAAGTTTCTAAAAATGTCTCTGCCAAATGTGCGTGGCTGCTATCACATGCCAAGTGGTCCAGAGCAAGTCAGGCTGGAATCTTTGGGGGCTGAGAATATCCAGGGGGCATGTGCATACTTGTCTGCAAATATGTGGGGCTCTTCTTTGGAAGGGGGGATAGAAATTGGCTCACCATGGCTTCACCTCCCTGTTTGTAATGGTGTGATTCCACCAGAAGAGAAACCTTAAGTGGGTGGTTTAGCAAGATGTGGTGCCTTTGTGATTGCTTATTGCTGCAAAGTGCACCAAGCCCTTCGCATAATTGGTATCTGAGTGCTTGCTCTGCTTCTGCCCCTTAAAGGCGAGATAAATGCTCTCCAAATAGGCAGCAGGCGCTCTGTACCCCAACCAGGCGTACTCGTTGCTGCCAGAGCAGGTTGGCAGCTGCAGTATGGGTCGGTCCTGATGCTCTGCAGCATAAATGCCAGGTGTCTTCAGTTAATTTTCTCTAACTGCTGGAAGATTGATGCAGTTCTTTCTCTAAGGGAAGTTGGTGAGAAGGAACCTTGCTTCAAAACTCATCCCTTTCAATAGGGCTGGAAGCTGCCTCTGCTGCTGTTCAGTTTCCCTGGTTATCCATGTTTCTCAAAGTCCTAAGCCAGTTGAGGTAGGCAGGAACCTCTGAAGGTCTTCAGGTCTAAGTGCTCTCAGTCTTATTTGTACTTTTAGGTCTTGTACTTTTACATTAGCCAAGAAATAATTTTAACGTAAAAGAGGTGGAAAGAGCTTGTATTTGTACTTTAAATGTTAGTACAACATTTGGTTCTCTCTTCGAATGCAGCAGTTGATATCGCTGAATATTTCTCAATCGTGTACATCTTAAGGTACACTTGCTTGGGAATAATGGGATCAGTTGATGGTGGCGTAATCTTTCCAAGATTTGATGCCTGCGGGATTTGTCATGTCTATAAATGAATAAAAAGGTTAATAGAACCTAAAAAGTTCACAGGTGAAGTCAGACCTCTCACCTTTTGCTACTGTGTGTTGCATTGCTCAAAGCTTGGTAGGAAAATAACTAAAATGCCAGTGCTTCCTAGAAACAAATCTCACATCCCATCATTTAAATTCATGTTATGCTTCCTGTACAACTAGGCACTGCAGTAGCTGGGGCAGCAGCATCTTTATCTTTCCAGTTGCTCAGTGTGCTGTGAGTGTCCATGCTCACAGTGAATATTCACTGTATTAACACTTCCCAAGCAGCTGGTCAAGCAGGATAACCATTCCTGAAAACTAATGTTCTGGTTGCAGGCTGTGCTGGGATCTTTGACTTGTGGACTAATTGCAACTGCAAATCACCAGTTGTTACTCCATCTCCTATCTCTGCATCTGTCCCATTGTCGGGTTTTCGGGTATACGAAATGCATGTGTGGCTCTTGCATTGTCCTGCCACTATCTAAAGCTGTTTGGAGACTGGCTTAATGCAGGTGTCTGTTCCTGCAGATGATTGTGGACTTGTTCAGGCTGTGGCTGTTGCACTGTATAATAAATAATAATAAACTGCACTTTATTGTCTGCTTGCTTATATAAATGGTACAAAGAGGATCTGGGCTGCTCTAGCAACAGGGCAAATGATGGTCCCACTGAGCTGAGGCTTTAGTTTTCTCACGGGAACATGTGATGGAAGAGTCTGAGACAGTTTGGGTGATGTGTTGAGAGAGATGCTCTGGGTGTGTCTGTGCACTGTAGATGTGTTTTGTAGGTGTGATCCTCTTCCATATAAAAAGACAGCAACAGTCTGAGGAAGGACCTGGGAATCATTATTGGCTGAACTGCGACTAGGGCCTGGCCCTTCATGGGGGTTTCCAAGTTAGCAGATACACAGCGTGTATGGTTAATACTGAAGTCCTCTACTGTCTGTGGTTATTCACACTTCTGCAAAGCCCCTGGAAGATGATACCTGCTGTGTCTCCATGTAGATGCACTTGGTGAAGGGCAGCGAAGCCAGCATTGCTTTTCCAGGCTGACATCCCTCCTCTGTGCTATGGGCTGAGGCTGCCAGGCTGCCCATGTGAACAGCTGCAGAATAAACTCCCAGCTCCTGGCACCGTGTGATCATTAAAGGTATCAAATTCTGCTCGAGCTAATATATGATCTTCTCAGCAGCAAACAAAGAGGTTAAATGTGAGCCCTATGGAATGCGTCCTAAAAAATCTGCTTTTTATTTACCTCTGGTTTGGGGTTTGCTTTTAATGTCGTGATTTTAAGCCTGTCATATAAGTGTTGAGTGCCTAAATTCGGAACCTTGGAGCATTTGCAATTGCCGGTTTCTCTTTGCCTAGCTACATCCTCACCTAATGGCTATTCCCACTTACTCTACGAGCAGGAAGGGCCCAGCCTGGACTTCCTGGGCTTGTGTGGTATTGATGTTTCAGTGTGGACCTTGGGTACTACTGTAAAGCAAAAGCTGCAGTAATCATGGCTATGTGTCTACCCCAAAGTGATGTCTTGGGTGCTAAAATGCTGGGTGAATGGTGAGGCTCCTGCAGCCGAGCAATTTGATTAGGAATAATTTGGTGGGAATTGAGAAGCAAATCTGGTGAGGGTTTCTCCCTGGGGTGCTGTGACATCCCAGCATACCTTGGACCACTGCAGCCTCCCCTTTCCGCTTGGGCTTCCTTTTATTTTTAACCTCACAATGTGGGGCTGATCAGATGCTATCGCTCCTGACCTTTGTCTCTGCTGCAACATCAGAGCTGACTCGCGTATCCCACTTATCTCCTGCTTTTAGAGGCTGCCAGGCAGGGTCGTGGGCTGTGCTGCAGCGCTGCTGAGCGCTTTGCCCCGTGGTTGGTGTCGGTGGCTGCATGAAAGGAAAATGCCACTCGGCTGCTCTGAGCCTGGCCTGGTGATAATGCTGCGTGCGTCCCTCTGGTCCCACGATAAGCGCCCAAAGGGCAGGCAGGGAGAACGTCTCCTCGGGGATCAGCGCACACCAGGCCCTATAGATAGACCCACATATATATAGAACAACATGAAAGCTTTTTGCTTTCTTCTTTTCAACAGCATGATGGCTAAGTATCACATCCATGGACGCTTTTGGACATGACCCCTCCAGGGGTCTGGTTTTGTACCCACAAGTTCTTCTGTTTGCATCATCCCAATGGGAATGGAGGTTTGAAACTGAAACCCACATGGGCTGCAAAGCACAATTTCCTCGTCCTGATAAATGCACAAAGGCCAGGAGGAGTGGATCGCTTTCCCTTTATCTTCAGAATGGACAGCAGGACAAGATTTTTCTGTTTGTGTTATTGGCTTTTCCATAGGTGTCACCCAACTACCAAACAGTTATTGCTGCTGCTGATGGGAGATAACTCTGTCAGTGGCATCTAGGTGCTGACATTATGGCTAGCTAGTCCAAAATGAAGATAAGATTTTTCTATATTAAGTCTATTGATCCAGTTGGCCTCCTGTCCTGTGTCTGATAATAGCTAATACTTGATGTTTCCAAGAGCAGAGAGCATTCCCCTGTTCTGTATATTGTTACACATTGTGTGTAGATATATAAAAATGATCTATTATATGTATATCAATGCTGTATATTTTGGATTAAACAATGACAAATTCCTTTACAAGACATGTTCTTAAAAGCATTCTGCTTTTGCTGCTTTTCATTTGTAGATAAAATTGAGAACATTGCTGAGGGTCATTATGTTATTCCCATTTGTCTAAATGACAGAGATGATATTTGAAAATAGCTGATGCAAAAAAAGCAAGTAGCTTAATGCCAGTGACTCCTGGTTCTCACTGACTGGTTAGTGCCTGTAATCTGCTTATTCAAAACAAACCAGCCAAAAAAAAAAAGGGGCGGGGGAGGGTCAAAAGCCCCCCAATT
>JAOEHY010030446.1:0-13790 GCA_025447955.1 Psilopsiagon aurifrons | reverse complement strand
GGGGATGGGGAGGAGAATCAAAAGAATGTAACTCCCACAGGTTGAGATAAGAGCAGTCCAGTAACTGAGGTATAACATAAACCACTGCTGCTACCACCAATAATAATAATGAGGGAAATACAAGGGAAGAGAATATAACTGCTCACCGCCAGATGACTGAGCCGTGAACCCATTCTTCCTGGGGTCCCTGCCCCCAGTTTTTACATCCTGGGCATGTCATGCTGTGGTATGGAATACCTCTTTGGCTAGCTTGGGTCAGGTATCCTGTCTCTGCTTCCTCCTGGCTTCCCCTCCTCCCTCAGAGCATGAGACTCAGAAAGTCCTTGGTCAGACTAAACATCACTGCAACAACTAAAAACATTGGTGTTATCAGTTCTGTTCCCAGGCAGAAAGTCAAAAATACAGCCCTGCACCAGCCACCAAGGAGAGAAACGACTGTCACTGCTGAACCCATGACAGTATTTTAGTATGGTTTTGGAGTCATCAGATCAGGTGTTTATTTGATTCTTGCCTTCTGGCTATCTCTGAAGAAGTTACTCAATAGAATACTAACATCCTTAACTTGCTATAAAGCATTAATTGATAAATTAATCATTTAAGGCCTTGCATGATAAAACCGTAACATAGAGTTGATGCATCTCATTGCTGAGAATCAAACTCTGCCTTACGCTCACAAAAAAGGAGATGACACAACTGTCGCAGGATGCTGTGTTACACTGAACATCAATACATAATTTGAGCTAAACCTAGCTAAAGTTGACATGGCACTATGGTAACAATACTTTAAACTTATTTATTTATTCTGTGACTTAACTATGCACAATGTAAAATTATTTTATTCCAGATAAAAATATTTTGGCATTTTATTAATTCTCAGTTACATTTCATAGAATCGTAGCATGTTTTGGTTGGGAAGGGACCTTAAAGATCATCAAGTAAGATCATTTTCATTAGTTTTGTACAAACCCATAGGTAAAATAAGAGTGGACATGAATCTGTTTTCAAAAAGTCTGATTTTTTCACAGAAACACAGGTATCTCATATGTTTCGACTGCCTATAATTATATTCTGAAAAATGTGCACTGCTTCACCATTACATAACTTTTTTCTCCTCTTCCAACACACCTCTCCTGACTTTCTTTTTCTTCAGTGAATCAAGATGCATGTTTACAATACATGTGGCAAAGAAACTGAATGTCATTTTAAGATACTCTGCTGATGTTACACTTTGCATGAACTGGTATTTTTCTACAGTTTGGTCAAACACTTGAAACAGAGCTTGGTCATGCTTTAAATATTCATTTTCTGGAGAGTCTGTTGAGCCTGCGGAAATTGTAAATAAGAATGCAAGTTTGCTTTATTTGTCTCCACAGGTTTCAACATGTGATTTTTGAAGCATTTTTCATGTGTTAATGACTTGAGCTTCACACCACTCCATGGAGAAAAGACAGCATTATCCCCATTTAGTAGTGCAGGAAATGAAGAAACATGTGCGGGTTATTTAAAGGTTTACATGATGAAGTGATGAAATGTTTAAAAAAGGTTTTGGGCCACTGAAACTTGATGATTTAGTCAAGAACATGCAGGAAATCTGTGGCCATGCCAGGAATCCAGAACTCCTAATCCTCAGGGCTTCTAGCACTGACAAGACAGTGTGCAGCCGCTGAGGGCAAGGAGCCCCTGTTTTTTTCAGTGTCTATGTCCAACAGGGAAAGAGTTGAAAAGAAAGTTCGGTTTGAACAGCAGATTCTTACTGCAGCCGTGCCATGTCTATTGGCATTGGTGGAAATAACATCTTTTTTTTTATATACTGACAGGATGAGACTCTTATTTCTATCTGTGTTGCTTTTGAAAGAAAATATGTTAAATATGTAATAAGGGAAGGAGGAAAAAATACAGATAAATTCTGTTTGCATTTTTAATTCCTTTTTATGAAAAACTGACTTCAATCTTTGTGGGCCTGCAAAGGCTGGTGGATTCAAGTCTAATAGCTAATTTAAAATTTTCCATACGTATTCTTCAGAAGAGAAAAATCAAATACTTTAATCTTTTCATATGTTTTGGGGGAGGAATAAGGAGTTAGATGAAAACAACCACTTAAACAATTTCAGAGATTTATGTAAAATAATAATGATGAAGTAAACTCACTTAAATATTTACAAGACTAGCCTGGGAACCAAACTATGGGAGAGTAAAGGTTTATGCAAGTCTTTTTTTTACCTAAAAATTGAAATATAGCCTCACATTAACTTATGATAATACCCAATTATGAAAGAAAAAATGATAATAAAATGCAATTTCTTCTTAAGCCATTATGCTGTGCACATCACTGACTCAGTGTAGTGAAGTTTAGGGAGGCTGTCCACTTCTGCTGACTAAGTGTTCAGTCTTTTAGTTTCTGCTGAAAAGTGGATTTCTAAGCACAGTTTTTAGAGGGAGCTACTACTCCACACCAAAACCCTGATTGAATGCTAAGACTTTCACCATCTTTTGCAGTTGCAAAATTCATTCATCTAAGCACTCCCAAATCGTGAACGCTTCCCAAGAAATGGAACATATAAGAGGGCTGAGATTTTGGGAACATGCTGATGTTTAGGTTTGTTCTACTTATTGCCCAGCATTTGGAGCACAGTAATGGATATAAGAGGCTGAGCTTTGAATCCTTATGCTGTCTCTTAAGAGGCAGGGACTTAAAACTGGATGCCCACATGTGATAATTGTTTGGTTCTTGTCTATTCTTGAAAGAGTCTTTCTAAATGTTTTGGAGATGTTCTTCTTTATAAATAATTAAATATTCAATGAAGTGAAACTGCAATCTCTTGTTCCCACCTCAGTGCCCTAACCACTGAGCCTGAAAGTCCTTGTCTACTCAATGAATATTTAATTATTATCCCAAGTGGACTAACGCCAACAGATTAAGAGCTTTTCTGTGATACCCAATAGTCTGGTGGGTGGGATGCACTCCGGGGATGTTTCTTGTTCCTGTTTCACTCAGGGGCTTGGAATACAAATTTCTGACGTACAAAAGGATTACCTGATGTTGGAGTAGGTCCCTCCACATCTTTTTTTTGCTTAAGCTTGAACAATTGACTCATGGGAGGAGTCTCAGAGGTGTTCAAAATGAAGCATGTCTGTAAATGTTTTGTGGTGAGATTTCAAGTAGTATTTTAATTAGTAATGTAGAAGTTGAAATTATCAATTCCACATTACATGTTATTTGGCTTATAAATAAGCAAGAACACCTACAACATAAAAAATTCAAACAAAAAAGCAAAGGTGAAGTTGAAGGCTGTTTCTGAAAAAGGTTGTGGGGTAGGAACTGCAGCTGAGAAATTAATGCAACCCATAGCTGTTTGAGGAGCCAAGTGAATCTTTGGCAGCAGGCTGGCCAACTTTGTGAAGTGGACTTTAAACTGAAGGACTGGAGAGACAGGGTCCAAAGTGTCAGAGCTTATGACATTGTATCCAACTGGGGAACAAGCTAGACCAACCCAAGCAGAAATAAATGTTCCTTAGCTGCCTCCCAAAATGAGAACCAGAAGGCAACCCACCTCAAGGATGCATATGGCTGTGGTAGACCCTCTTGCACTCCTCCTGGGAAATATCCATGCTCAATGAACTTTCTGAAATGTCTCTATACCTCTACACCAATGCACACAGCATGGGGAACAAACAGGAAGAGTCAGAAACCTATGTGTTTGCAGGGCCATGATCTCATTGCAATTACAGAGACATGGCAGGATAGATGGCATGACTGGAATGCTGTCATGGATAGCTACAAACTTTTTAGGAAATACAGGCCAGCAAGATGAGGTGTTGGAGGTGAGGTGTTGGAGTTACTTTTTATGTGAGAGTGCAACAGAAATGTATTGATCTCTGCCTAGGGGTGGATGAAGAATGAGTTGAGAGCTTACAGATAAGAATTAAGAGGTAAGATAGCATGGGTGGTGTTGCTGTGGGTGTTTACTACAGACCACCTGATCAGGAAGAACTTGATGAGGTCTTCTACAGGCAGCTGGAATTAGTCTCATGATCATGGGCCTTGGCTCTCATGGGAGACATCAAATACTGTGATAGCTGCTGGAAGGACAACACAGATAAGTGCACACAGTCCAGAAGGTTTCTGCAAAGCACTGACAACTTTCTGACAGAGGTAGTGGAGAAGCTGATGAGGAGAGGTGTGCTGCTGGACCTAGTACTGACAAAGAAGGACTGGTTGGGAATGTGAAGACTTTGGTCAGCCTTGGCTGCAGTTATCGTGAGATGGTGGGGTTCAGGATACTCTGTGGAAGAAGCAGAGTACTAAGTAGGATAATAACCCTGATCTTCAAGAAAGCTAACTTTGGCCTCTTCAAGGACCTACGTGGAGGAATCCCATGGCTTATGGGTCTAGAAGGTGGTGGGAGTTTAAGAGAGTCGGTTAATATTCAAGCATCACTTCTACAAGCAAAAGATTGGTGCATCCCTATGAATAAGAAACCAAGTAAAGGGGGCAGGAGACCTGAATGTATAAGCAAGGAACTTCTGGAAAAACTCAAAAAGAAGATGGAAATTGACGAAACGTGGAAAAGGGACAAGTCACTTGAGAGGAATATAGGAACATTGTCACAGTATACAGGGATGTGATGGGGAAGGCAAAGGTTCACTTGGCATTAAATCTGGCAAGAAATATCAAGGACAATAAGAAAGGGCTCTTCCAAGTATATCAGTAGTAAAAGGAAGACCAGGAAAGAAGGTCCCAGAAGTGGACTCATTGCTGAATGAGGTGGGTGCCCTGGTTGTGAAGGATACAGAGAAGGCAGTTACTGAATACCTTCTTTGTTTCAGTCTTTACTGCTAAGGCCAGCCTTCAGGAATTCCAGACCTTGGAGGCAAGAGAGGAAGTCTGGAGAAA
Source organism: Psilopsiagon aurifrons (assembly GCA_025447955.1). Classification (NCBI taxonomy): domain Eukaryota; kingdom Metazoa; phylum Chordata; class Aves; order Psittaciformes; family Psittacidae; genus Psilopsiagon; species Psilopsiagon aurifrons. The sequence goes on along the minus strand of JAOEHY010030446.1, from coordinate 8,896 downwards.
GGAAGGCTCTCCTTCGGTCGAGGATGATTGTGCTAGAGATCATTTAACCAAACCTGACACCCAGAAAAATGTGAGCCCCAACGGGATGCACCCACAAGTGTTGAGGGGGCAGATGTTATTGCTAGTCATGCTCCATCATCTCTTAAAGATCTCAGAGAACTGAAGAGGTGCCTGAAGACTAGAGGAAAGCCAAAATCACTTCAGCCTTCAAAAAGTGTGAGAAGGAAGACATAGGAAAGTACATGCCAGTCAGCCTCACCTCCATTCCTGGAAAGATGATGGAACAGCTTATCATGGATGTCCTCTCTAAGAATGTGGAAGAAAAGAGGGTTATCAGGAGTAGTCAGCATGGATTCACCAAGGGCAAATCATGCTTGACTATCTGCCATCTATGATGGAATGACAGGCTGGGTAGATGAGAGGAGAGCAGTAGATGCTGTCTACCTTGATTTTAGCAAGGCTTTTGACACTATCTCCTGTAACATCCCCATAGGCAAGCTCAGGAAGTATGGGTTAGATGAGTGGACAGTGAGGTGGATTGAGAACTAGCTGAATGGCAGAGTTCAAAGTGTTGTGATCAGTGGTGCAACATCTAGTAGAGGCCTGTAGCTAGCATGTTGCCCAGCGGACAGTACTGAATCTGGTCTTCTTCAGCTTATTCATCAATCAATGACCTGAATGAAGGGCTAGAGTGTACCCTCAGCCAACTTCTGATGGTGCAAAACTAGGAGGAGTGGCTGGTACACCCAAAGGCTGTGCTGCCATTCAGCAAGACCTGTACAGGTTAGAGAGCTGGGGGGACAGTAACCTAAAGAAGTTCAACACAGGCAAGTGCAGAGTTCTGCACCTGGGAATGAATAAACCCATGCACCAGCGCAGGCTAGGGTTGACGTGCTAGGAAGCAGATCAGTAGGGAAGGACCTGGGGGTCCTGGTGGACAACAGTTGTCCATAAGCCAGCCTGTGTCCCTGTGACCAAGAGGGTCAAAAGTTTCCCAGCTTCATTAGGAAAACTATTGCCAGCAGGTCAAGAGGAGTGATACTCCCCCTCTACTCTGCCTTGGTGAAACCAGATCTGGAGTACTGCATCCAGCTGTGGGCTTCCCAGTTCAAAAAAGTCAAGGAACTACTGGAGCAGGTCCAGCAGAGGGCTATGAAGATGGTTAGGGGACTGGAGCATCCCCTTCTAGGAGAAAAGACTGAGAAAGCTGGGCCTGTTTAGTCTGGAGAAGAGACTAACAAGAGGAGATCTTATCAATGGCAAGTGACAAGAGGATGGGGCTAGATTCTTTGCAGTGGTTAAAGAGCAATGGAAACAAATTGAAACACAGGGAGTTGCGTCTGAATATAAGGAAAGGCTTCTTTATTTTGAGAGTGCCCAGAGCACTGGAACAGGCTGCCCAGAAAGGTTGTGGAGTCTCCTTGCCTGGTGATATTCAAAACCCATCTGTAGGCAGTCCTTTGCAACCTGCTTTAGGTGAACCTGCTTTGGAAGGGGAAGTTGGATCAGATGATCTCTAGAGGTCCCTTCAAACTCCAACCATTCTGTGATTTGTGACAGCTGTTCAGGAACAAAGACAGTGCTGAAAATCAATAGCTTTGAAAAACATAAGCAAATAATGAGAGACAGCAAGGTAAATTGAAATATCTGAGCTTGCAGCAAGGTCTCTAGGGTTGCATTTTATCCTTGCTTATTTCTTCAGTCACATCTTTTTTTCCTCATTGATATTTTTTTTTTTGTGAGGGAGACAGCGTATTAAGTATTAGATTTCTACCTTCAAATACAGAGTGAAGTGGATAGCTGACACTATCTTGGGTTAGTGATGTCTAGATACTTTCAGACTGCGTATATACCAACATCTTTATGTGACAATAAAGTGCAGTAGAAACCAGTTATCAAGTATCATTATTCAGATGGAAACGGAAGCTGTTGCTGAATTACATCTCCTGCTAATATCATTTAAATTTGAGATATGGAAAGGAAAAATGCTTCTTGAAGGGACTGAAAATACTTAGGGTAAAACAAAAGAGTGAAAAATCTTAATTATTTGACAATATTTTTTAATTGATATGTCTGACTTTAATAACCTGGCAAACTATTGACGTGCTCAATTTGGATTAGCTGACATATACTTATTAGCAAGTTTTTCAGATCTGCACTTCTCCAAATGATGTTAACATGCTTGGTCTTGCCTTTGTCATTGAAATGCCCTTCACCACTTTTTTATTTCAGTTTGTGTTATTTATTTTTAGCAACTTTTATCTGGTTTTAGCTTTCACTTATTTCTTTTCACCTAAGCAATAATGCATGTTGGCTACTGTGCCTGTACCTGTACCCCAGATCTGTTGTTACCAGAAAGTTATTTAATAGAGAAGGACTGGCACTGAATAAGAAAACCACATGAAAAATATTTGCACTGATGGTTAGACATCCACCCAAGCCCATTATTTTCTGTTCTCTCTCAAGTGTGAGAGAGCACTGGAAGTTGTGGTGAGTCTAAGAACAGCCACCCTGATGGATTTGCAGTCATACTGATCTTAACAACACTTTGCTGGGCAGAAAAGCTCTCAATACTTCTCAAAAATTTGCATTTGGGAGGAATGTGCTAGTTGTATTATGGGAAGTTATGGAAGTCTCATAAGCAGCAAAACCAGTCTGGGTTGTACTAATTTTGGCTGCTAAAATCTCAGCAATCTACAACTACATTCAAGTCTTCCTGCTGTCTTACCAGAGGTGAAGAACACTGCACAAAGCCCAGTGTACTCAATTTACGGTTCTGTCCTGTAACTTCCCTCACCAAGGAATTCTGCACAAGTGATGTAGAGTCCATCTGACTCCTGCTAGCACAGAAATGAATGCCAAAAGGAACCTGTATTTCTTCTGTACAACATGTCCTCAAAGGAATGAGAAAAATAATAAAAGTAGGTATTAGCATTAATTGTAACTGAAAACTAGTAAAGCAAGATATACTGCACAAGGAGATGACAAGATGAAAGCTTTGTCTGCACAAGATAAATTTGTTTTCATGGTGCCTGTGGTTTCTCTTAGCTTGTGTTACCTCTCTCAAAGGTGAGAGCGGAAAATAAGAACTCCAAATGCAGGGAAATTATGTGAAAAAATGTCCATCTTGGTTTTGTACTTTCTTTTAAGATTTCTGTTCCGAAACATAAACCCTAAGAAGCCTGCAGTATTTCAAACACAGTAGGGATAAACTGCTGTGTTGCTGCAGAGAGAAGAAATTAATAGGGGACAAATAATTCAAAGCAAAAGTGTTAGACGTCTTGCATTATGGAGTGTGATCATGAACTCCTGGTTTGTAAAAACTTGCCTACATGTATTAAATTTCCTACTGTGTACTCTCCAGGATATTGTCAACAGCTGAAGTAGAAAAAGTCAGCTGTTGTTCAGTGCAAGTATAGGCACACACACCTGATACTCAGGTTTGCATTCATTGTTCAGAACTTGTAAGGGAGGTTCAGGTATAGAACTACAGAGCACCTGTGGTAAATGTTTCGTTTCTGTCTTCCTTTATGATTATGTTAAAAAACAGTTCAACTGCAGTCATAAATACGCAATATTATATTTTCTAAGGTAGACAGGGCCTGCTGTTTTCTGGCACCTGTGAGCTTTGAAAAGCAGCTTGCCTACCATACATCTGATGTGACTGTTCACTCTTCTTAGAACCAGTTAAACTCCTCTGTCCAGAGGGCTTTCAAATTTGCATCCATTTAACAACCACCAGCTATAGGTTTTAACTCTACAAAACCTCTGTGTAAGCTCCTTCAGTGGTACTAACTAAATGTAGTTTTCTACCAAGTTCTACCTTTTATGAAACAGGATGCAGGTTATCAACCTAAATGTAAAAATGCCTTGTTTCTAGCATTTTTTTTTTTTTTTCCATAGAATCCATTAGGTGGATTGATTTTTTAGAATTCAGCAGTAGACTGACAGATTTTGGTTTATACTTTCAATTAGAGACCTGCTCATAGAAGTATGAACTTGTCTATGGTGGAAAATATCAGTTTGTATGACTCACTCTTTTCCCTCCTTATAGCAAACAAGATAGATAGCATTTAAATATTTGAATTGCCTTAGGCTTTAAGTCTTCTGCTTACTGAAGTTTTCCAAATTAAAGTGTAATGTAATCTATCTTATTTTATGGCATTATAATAAGCTGTATTTCTGGTTATTGAGGGAGCACACAAGTCTTGACGATTAAAAATAATTGTTTATTTGACATCAGAGCATTTCATTTATCTACAATTAAGTCTTACAGTATTTGTGAATTCATTTATATAAATATCTTCTATTAATAAAAGTAGAAAGGACTGGATATCCTGAGCTTGAGACTTTGAAATGAATTTTTCTCCTTTATTTTATTACCACTGTCTTATCTTGCAAGATAGACTGATGCTAGGATAAGATATCAGCAAGACAATATTGTATTTTAATGTTATCATAATGTGAATATCCATTCCAGGGTTTCTGTGAAAATCTGTTCTTGTGTACTTCTCAGACAGCCCTACTGACTTCTAAAAGTGAATGCTTATGATAATGCAGCTCTTGGGCCATAACAGATAGGCCTGGAAGAATATTCCTGGAATTGCAGTTAACCATCAAATGGACTCCTTGTCCAGGAAGACAAACTTCACACTTGAACTGTAGACTGATCGCAACCTCCATACACCCACAAACACTTAATAATGAATTGAAGACACTACACAAGCCTGCTCTGCAGAATTACTGGCATGCCTTTGTGAATCCAGTGGATATCTGCTGAGCCCGCTGAGAAACAGCCTGACCTTAAACCTGCAGATCCCAAGAAAGCCAACTGTTAACTTAAAGACATGTAGTTTACATGCCAGTGTTGAAATAGTGTCTCCAGGCAATCTCTATTAAAATTCCTCTGTGAAAGCAGAGGTAAGGGGATTTCCTTCCTCCTAAAGAAGCCATTGCTTTGATGAATACTGCTATATCGTCCCTTTCAACAGCAGCTCATTCTGAAGGATCAGGTCAAGAGGAATTTCTTTTTGTTTTATCAAATGCCAGGGTGTTTTAAAAACCTGGAATGAAACTACCTGCAGCCTCCCAGCAAACACATCCTTCCCTTTCCTTTGGTTTATCTAAAACACTAAACCAAATGCTGATGGAGAATGTGCTAGTTCATTTAATCGTGCCTGTTTTAAAGGAAAAGTCTGCAGTTGCTGAGGATCTATCCTCCTTTATGACTTTTTCTTTCCCTACCAAAGGTGATGGGAGGTCTGACCAAAAAGCATAGGATTTCACTCTCAATTGGCAATGTTACTGCCATCAGGCTACCTGTTTGGTCCTGTGTGATAGACCTGTCTCAGCTAAATAATAGATGACTGTTAAGCATTATGAACTTTTTGCCAAATTACTTTTGCGAAACCCTCCTATGTGCAAAAGCCCAGCATTATGGATCCTACTGCTTCAGTCGTGTTCATAACTTTAGTTGCACGTGAAGGTTAAAAGGGAATGAATGGAGCAGCTCCCCAGACTTCATGGGGAATCTCCTGAGAACTTCTTAGTCAACCTGAAATCAAATCAGTCTTTGTAACTAATTAAGATTTAAACAGATCTAAGCAGTAAGAAAACACTTAAATAAATTTTCCTTGTATGGAACCCTGTTTTAAATTTTATATGCAAATCTTTGAAGGACTTCAGAGCATGCTGAACCTTCAGCCCCTGTTTTTTCAGTATTTTTTCAGGTACTAAATTCCTAGATTAGTCCCTTGATTTCTCCATCATATTCCTTTGCCGTTGCTCCTTATGTGCTGATTCCACAGTGTTGCTTAAAGTCTTTCATAAGGTTTAATTTCCAGTGCCAGCATCTGATTTGTACTTTCTTGGAAAAAAAATTTGCTCTATAAACTGCACTTTCTTCTTTTAATCTTCTCCCATCTCATCAGAAAAGTTAGAGGAAATGTGCCTTATGGAAGATTGCCACTACTGTTCACTTGTTCAGGGACTGCTGTTTTTTAATGGCTGCCTCTAGTAGTGGGTGAATATACTTATTACACCCCTGCATTACTTTATGCAATCAACATGACATAGTATGCAGTCAAAAGACAGTAATATACATTCAGATTTCTAAATCAAACATAAACGTGTTATACATAAAATACAAAAAAATATTACATTTTGTTTTCAATACTTGGGTGATGTTTTCCTATCCTATGAAAATCCTATCTGCCCATGCCATTTGTGGTTGAGCTTACCAAACAGCATTCATTTTGTGACCTTGATGCTTGGTATAGCTGTAGAACATAGTCAATTCTTGCACTCTCTCCACTGCTTGTCTGAGCAATCTGGGCATGCACAGTACGGACTAGAGTCACAGGATGAGGACTGTGATTTTTTTATATGATTTGCTATGCTAATGGCATCAATTTTAAAGAAAGGTACAGAAGAATGTATGCATTACACATTCACACAGGTATGTATAATTAGGGCACAAAGTTAGAAGAAATATCAAATATTAAAACCCAAATCCAAAAACAAAACCCAAACTCTTCCTGGAATTGTCCCACTGATTCTATGCACCAGAATCATTTCCTGAACAGGGATTTGCATTTTTATTTTGCATGTCAATCACATTTTGTCATGAGTTTAGAGTTGAAATCAAACTGGTTTTTCCTACCTAATAACTACTACAGATTAGATTCATTCTGGACTTAAGTAGTTTTTTGGGAAGCCTATTGCGGGTACATTCAAATTTTAGGTCCTTTTTAAGAATTGCAGTATCTACTGAAGAATGATGGGTTTATTGCTGTACAGTGAAATCATTCATTCATTGATCAAAATAAGCGTTAAGAGTAATTGGAGATATGAAGTTTAAATACTATGTTAAATACTAGATAGTGTTTCAAGTCCTAGTGGATGACTGGATTTAAAACTTTTTTTCTCAAAGGTCATACAAGATGCAGCATAGACAAAATGCTACAACCATGGCAAAGGCTGCTCTTTATGATATTTGTCTTTGCTTAACTAAAAGTAGCTTTAGAATAGATTCAGATAAGCTGGTACTTATATCTGTGCTTGGGAACTCTTTTTCACAGATTACATGAGTGCTTAGAAATTTATTGAAATAAGGAAAAATAATTGTTTCATATCTACATATATATGTATATAAATGCTATACACACATAGAATTTATACTACTGTATTCCTGTATGACAGAGTTAGATCATTGCATCAAGAAGGGAAAAATATCTTATTAAAGTTTAATTTAGATGAAGCACCTTGAAGTTTTGAATACCTCCATGTAAAATGAAAAATAAGTAGTAAATTTGGAAAGAGGCACAAATGCTTTAGGGTTTTGTTTTGTTTTTCTTTTTTTTAGCAAAATTCAATATTTGGAACTTGTCACTATTTTGCAGTTCTGTGACTGAAATACCCAAGAGCTGATTTTTTTCCTCCTATATTAAATAAAGAATAGCCAGAAAATATTGCAAAATGACGTTTCAGATATGTATTGCTTAGAAATATCAGGCTATTTAGCATAGTAGTATTTAATTTTAAGTAGAAGCTGGTAAGATTATTTTCTTAGTAGGGCTGCCATAGATGCATAATGAAAGCTTCTGCTGAATAAAGGGAGCAAAAAAATACATTTGACCAGCTGCTGCAGCTTGTTTAGCTCTAGCACTTGCTTTCTCATCGCCAGGTATTGAAACTGTGTGGGTGAAAGTAGATTGTGAAAAAAGATTGTGAAAGTAGATGAAGCTTTTCATAGCTTGGATTTTCCATATATGCTTACTTAATCTTTCCCCGGGCCCATGCTGAGGGGGAGAGGAAACATCCAGATACCTGCAGAAGGAAATTGAAACCCGAAGGAAAACTTTGCTATTAGTATTTTCATGCTCTTGGTTGCTCTTGCTTGCTAATTAATCAATGCAATTCTCTTCTTTCTCTACATCATACCTACAAACGTACATTGTTTTCCAGCACCAAACTATTAGTTTGTCTTTCTTCCAGTAGCAGTGAGTTATTTTCTAACCTGATTTCTAATCTGAGGGAATTTATGAGGAAAATGTAATAATGGCTTTTCTATAGGTAAATAAGTTGTGATTATGTTGGCAGTTATCAGACAGATGTTAAGGTCATTCAGACATTAAATGCATGGAAACTGCACTAACAGGCTACTAGATGAAGTAGGGGACTCTGTTCTCCTACCCTGTATACCTTGATTTTTAAACAGGAAAGCCTTTAGGATTTGCTAGATACTGGAGGGTTTTTTTACCTATGATAAAAAAAATCAACCCCCCCCCCCAACTTTCTAATTTTTTATCGCTTACTGTTTGCATTATCAGTGAATAAATAAATTAGTGAAAAATCATCCTTAGAAAAAAAGGAGCATCAGATCAGTCCTATATAGATTTCTTGCTGTTTATATAATTATTCCAAATATCAAGCTGTGTTTCGAAGTTAATGTGCACTGGTGTATATAGTTAAAACTGGTACCCATTTTGTTAAAGCTTCTTAAAAGTTGCTTTACTGTGACTCTGAAGAAAGTTAGGATGTGTACTACTTCTACTGCTCTGTCATCCAGAGGGATCTTGACACGCCTGTGAGGTGGGGTGATGCCAACCTGATGAAGTTTAACCATGCCAAGTGCAAGGTCCTGCACCTGGGTCAGAGCATTCCCAGGCACAGCTACAGGCTGGGCAGAGAAGAGATTCAGAGCAGCCCTGCGGAGAAGGACTTGAGGGTGTTGGTTGATGGAAAAATGAACACGAGCCGGCAGTGTGCACTCGCAGCCCAGAAAGCCAACCACATCCTGGGCTGCATCAAAAGGAGCATGACCAGCAGGTCAAGGGAGGTGATCCTGCCCTTCTACTCTGCTCTCGTGAGACCTCACTTGGAGTATTGTGTGCAG